>PVKZ01003858.1:0-110502 GCA_004027375.1 Macroglossus sobrinus
CCACCCTAAGCCCGCATCTCCTCTGGGCGCCCACCCAGTGGGTTCTGGGAGCCGAGCTGCTCTGTTCATCAGGATGTTCCTGGTGCCAGGCACTGAACAAGGGCAAATTTGTGGGGTGACGAAGTGCACTGACTGGCTGCTGATGGTTAAATCACACTACTGGCTTGTTACTGCCACGTCCTGTCCAGTCCCCTTCCCGAGCAGACCACCAGGTCCTCAGGAAGTAGGACCTCCCTGTACTTCTGGACACAGGGGCCAGGAAAGGCTGAACGTTAGTAGGGTGCGGGTGGCCACCACCCACAAACTTGAAAACCAAACCAAAGTAAACAAGCAAAGTGGCTTGTCTCCAACAGCTTCTAGCTACGTGGCTGGCTAGGAGGCCAGTACATGAAACTCAAGGTAAGGTCCAGCCTCTACCAGCTCATAAAAACGAAGGCCAAGAATCGCACAGGGCACATTTAAATTCCCTCCTGGCCCCCATCCCCACAAAGTCCAAACTCCAAACAGGCAAGAGTGTTGGCAGATTTCGGGGTTGCAGAGCTTCTGGCAAACCCCAGGAGGGTGGGCTGGAGCTGGTGTTGGCTGAGCCCTGGCAGACATGGTGCAGGCCCTCTGCACAGAGCACCCACTGAGCCCTCAATGCGATGGCAGTGCCCGCACGGACAGATGCTGAAAAAGAGGCCTGAGAGGCAGTCTTTGCCCTAGGTCACATGACGGTCAACAACAGAGCCAGGACAAGGAGCCAGGCTCACGGGCAGGTCAGGAAAACAGAAGTCAGAAAGACTGGAGTAGGGTACGTCCTGGCTCTCAGCCACAAACCATTAATCTAAAGAAGACCCATTTCTGCACCCCTGGCCCAGAGTCAATGCTGGTGAGAGGCCTGCAGGCCCCTCCATGCCCGAGGAGAGAGAGGAGGCATCTGGGCAATGGCTCCTGCTGCACACCCAGCCCCTGCGGCTCGCCCTAACAACGCGACACTCGCAGCCTGAACGAACCGGAAGGCGCTGTGGCACACACAGGCTTAGGACGGCAGAGGCCAGGACACCGTGGCCCACCACCCCACCCAGGAAGGTTCAGAGATTGCTGGAGGCAAACAGGCCTCCTCCTGTGAAGAGCTGCCAGACTCCGGACCACCAGGCTCTTCAGAGCAGGTGAGCCAGGCTGGATTTTAGATGGACCTTTCGATGCCCACCTCAGCGTCTCTGCCCATCAAAACGTTCACATAACCTCACCGCCAACAGCCAACGTCTAATAAATCACGCTTGTTTTATATGTCAGGCACGGCTCCACAGAGCACCTTGTTTACCCTCAAAAGAACCCCATAAGGAAGTACCGTCACCCCCATTTTGTAAATGTGGAAAACGGGGGCACAGAGACATGAAGGCCCCTGCACAGAGTTACAGAGTGAGGAAGTGGTCCAGCTGGGCGGCTCATACCTGGGCAGTGCCATTGACCATGGTGGACTCCCCAGCACGTTCATACTTCAATATGAACAGAGGAAATACCACACAGCCCTACTAACGAATGCAGGAAAAGCATTCGATAAATTTATTACCCTCCCATCACACACACATAACACACACACATAACACACACGCACACAAACACTTAATAAACTAGGAATCGAAAGGAATGTCTTCAACTTGATTAAAGGGCATCTACAAAAACCCACAGAAATGTTCCACTTATGGTGAAAGGCTGGGCGCATCCCCTAAGATCAGGAGCAAGACCGGGGGGTCTGCTCCTGCCACTCGTATCCAACAGGAGGCCAGCCCTGGGTGAAAGCAGTCCTGAGCCCACCAGGCAGGGGCTGGCAGGGACCTGTGACCTTCGCTCTGCTCTGTGCCCGGGGCCTGCCCCCCGCCCCCGCTGAACTTGGGGTACAGCAGACCATAAGGTCTTAGCCGCCTGAGGCACTTTCCGGCTACTTGAAGCCCAAATCATCCTGACGTGCCCATGAAATCACAGTCAGTTACAACCTACTCCTGTTCCTACTTTGGGTTCAACAACCATTCGCCACCAACAAAAAAAACGTGCTGAGACTCGACTAACCCCCCGGAGCTGGAGACACAGCGGTGAATGCGCACAGCCCCGGCGGAGCGCACATCCGGGCAACCAGGCTGACGAGTACGGTGGGTGCTGGCAGGAAACAATGCAGGGAGTGCATGGGGGTGCCAGCGCAGGTGGGGGTGCGATCAGGAAGCACCTTGCTGCGCGCAGACTCGGGAGGACGAGCGAAGGGGCCGTGCATCTCGGGGAGGGGGTTCCCGGCGGAGGGGACAGCCTCCGCAAAGGCCCTGCATGAGGACATGCTGTGACCCGAAACGCAGACCGGGCCGAGCCTCCAAGAAGAGGACGGTGACACCATCAGCCCAGCTTGTAGACAGAGGCCGCCTGGCTGAGCGGGAGGACCGGGAAGGATCCAGGCCCTGCGGCCGCGAAGCCAGTGACCCTGACAGCAGCGGACGCTCGGCCCCGCCGTGGGTGGGGGCCCGTGACAGCAGAGGCTCCGTGGGAAACTCGCGACACCGCCAGCAGCTCTTCTCCCCAGACAGGGACAGAAGAAAGTCTCTTTCTATGAGGCAGCCACTGGGAGCCTGGGAGGCTATTTCTGGTTCCCCGAAAAAGGCCGCTGTTGCTTATTTATCTACTGTCTTTATTTCTGGATGGGAGTTGGAAAGAGGCTTTTTTTAGTTGGATGGTGGGTTGTGTTCTGTTGAGAGCTGAAAGATCAGCCCCTGGGAAACTGAAAGACCCCCATCCTCCCTCCCCGTCACCGTCATCAGAGAATGAGACGCAGGAGGGCCTAGGAGATGTCCCGAGCGTGTCTGAGTCCAGAGCCTGGAAGAGAATAGTTCAAGGCCACACACACAAGTAACAGGCAAGCCCAGGGTGAGAACCCAGGTGTCCCAAGTCACATGCCTCTGCCCTGTCCACTCTGCCAAGTGGCCACACTCTCATCTGGCTGGTGGCAGCTGCTACAGAACTAGCGAGAAGACAAAAGACCCATGACCAACAGGTGGATACAAAAGGACAACTGAAGGCAGGAGAGAAGGGCCGATGGCACTATGAAAATGCAGCTTTGATGCCTGACTTTGAACTTGGGGTAAACTACTTACTAGCTGTAACTTGTGGCCTTGCTCTCATTGTGTGAAAGATGGGAGCCCGTGTCACTCGTGGGCACCCAGCAACGGCAGCTGTTGCCAGTGCTGGACAAGGCCAGCTGGGGACTCCCACAGAGAGCCGGTGGACCCTGAACAGTGGCCACCGGTCTGTGACCAGCTTCCCAGGGTGTTGGCGGCTGCCAGGCCTCACCCTCGCTGGCTCCGTCCCTGTGTCCAGCAGGTGCTGGCAGGGCAGGTCCTCCGCCATGGCTGTGAAGGAAGCTTTGGCGGGGCACTGGTGGTGCTGGGCCTGGGGACAGCTGTGACACCACTCTGCTTAGGGCCTCTTCTCTTGAACAGGGTGAACGTCTTCACCCAGATGATACCGATGAAAATAAGACTCGGAGGCAGGGACAGTCCCTGAGGACACGCAGGGCCCCAGGAGAGCATGATGCCGGTGAGTTAAGGCTGTGCTGGAAGGAGAGGAGACGGGACACAGACGAGGAGGAAACTGGGTGGCCAGGAGCCAGCTGCCTGGTGCTGCGCCATGGGGAACCCTCATCCAAAACGTGCCGTGGGGAGAATTAAGACCCCATGGGCACCCCTCTCTCTAGAACATCAGTTCGGTAAGGGCAGGGGAGTGCGGGGTTTGCTGGCCGCTGCAGGCCCAGTGCCTAGAACACCGCCTGGCACACAGCACGTGCTCAACAAACACCTGCCGAGCAAAGGGGCTGATGGTACCCTGACACACAAGGCTGGCTCCTCCAGCATCCGGGCGACCTCTGGACAGGTGCGGGCCTGCGGTCGGCATGTCCCTGTGCCACCTGGTGCAAAAGCCCCCACGCCACAGTTACGTGGGCTCCCCCTACGGCCTGCCCTACCCAGGGTGTAGTCCACTGGCAAATGAGACAGCAGCCGCATTCGTCCCCTCTCGGCCGGGCCTTTTACTTCTCTGAAGGACTTTGCTCTACACAAGCATCTTGTTTATCGACTTGGCTACGGTCGCGACTAAACTCTCCTTTCTAACTGTTTTCACTGAACGCTGCCATCGATATTTTCCCATGAGTTCGCATGTCCTGGTCACCCGGCTGGTGACATTTCCCCTAAAGTTAGACATCTACGTCTGTGCCAGTTTTCCTTCTCTGCTGACCGGGCTTCATGAGCATCTCTCATGAAGCACAAGGTTTTGCGCTTATGGTAAATTATTTCCACAGACCAAGTTCCCAGAGTGGGTTTCGGCGCCCGTGGGAATTGTCATGTCTATGGTTCCTGCCACAGTGTCATGCAGTCTCGCAAAGTGACCACGGCACTTTACTGGGGCCCCAGCAGCGATGAATGGTCTTGACTGGGTCCAGCTCTGGGTCCCACTTTCAGAAATCTGGGCAGTCATTTTAGGAGGGAAGATGCCAGGTCACATGGTGAATGATCCCACCGGGGACATAAGGTCACTCCGTGGCCAGCGGGCCCCAGCAGAGCAGGTGAGGTACGGGGACACTGAGGCTGGCCCGGGGGCTGGGGTCAAGGCATGTGCCTAACATGGTGATCCAAAGCCCTGGACCTGGGCCCAAACCCGCATGCAATTCCTGCAGTTCCCCTGGGCCCTGGCAGCCCGGGCGGCCTGTCGGATCTTGGAGTCCTAACCAGTAGAATGGGGGTCATAAGCCAGCCCCATCCCCTTGATGGAGTTACAATGAGGATGAGGGAGGAGGAAACACATTGCAGAATCTCTGAAATGCCAGATAAAGAAGCCAGCCCTTTCTGGCGGCACAGACAAGCACCTTGGTGCTGACATCTGTTCACAATCTCCTCGCCTGGCAAGGGGAGCAGGGGGGCTCTGGGCCCAGGTGCCACCATGAGCCAGGCGGTGGCAAGGGTCCCTTTGCCAGGCCCAGCTCCCAACAGAAGCAGGAGTGGAGACAAAGGGAGCACCCCAGCCTGAAAGCAGGGCCAGTAGAGAGTGCATGGCTCAGAGCTCTAGCCACAGACTCCCAGGCCCCCCAGAGCTGGGCTGCCAGGTGTCAGCGGCCCGGGTCTGGTGCCGGGGGAGCGGGGGATGGTTCAGGATGCTGGACTTCTAACTGCATCCTAGGAAGACTGGAGGGCTCCACGACATCACAGTGGGCCTTGGCGAAGGTGGGCAGAAAGCCGCAAAGATGTGGGTTCCCGCCTTTCGGGCAGAATGTGGGCTGCATGAGGCAGCGGCCCTGTCTGTCATGCTCAAGGCCACATCCCCAACAAACAAGTGAATAAACTAAATACTGGCCTGGGTTCCCACCTCCCCTGGCCCAAGAGAGGTGGCCCACATCAAAAAACAGGTTCCCACGGGGCCAGCGGCATCTCGGCATGGGGCGCCCACGTATGGGGGTCGGAGCCACTACCTGTCGGAGCCGGGCTGGGTCCTCCTTTCCTGGGCCACTCCCTGTTCCCAGGGGCCCACACTGAATGGCAGGAAACAGACTTGTTCGGGAGGGTGAGGAGACCCATTGTGTCACAGGCGGAGCAGGCGGAGGAGGGGGTGAGGGCAGCAGGGTTCAGGTTCTCATTCGCTCTTCGAGAGCTGGGAAAAGCAAGCGCCCTAATTCGCAAGCCCTGGGCCCTCGCACACGCCGGCCCCCCGGCCCTGTGAGTCCTCTCATCCAGCCTCTCTTGGCCTGGGAAACTCCCATTTTCGCCCAGGGCTCAGGTCAGGCCGTCTCCTTCCCCATCCCAGCAGGAGGCCCCTCTGCCAGGCTTGACCAGGGCCCTATGTTGCCCGCCTTGGGGACTGGGGACGCGTCCGCCCCACAGACTGGTCTCCCCGGGAGGTCTGCAGGGACTCAGGCTGCCTGGGTTTATACCCCAGCCCCAGCTCCCATCAGCTGCAGGCCTCCATCCGAGTAACTCCACCTGCCTCAGTGTCCTTGCTGGGAATGAAGACAACAGCGCCTACTTTATAGGGCTGTCCCCCATCCCCACATTCAGAAAATGTACTTTTAATTTATAAACAGGCCCTGAGCACAGTTCCCTCTGGGAGGGGTGGCCCCGGCCTGCCCAGCACAACCCACCACCTCGGCCTGTCGTCCCGGGTCACGGCCAGGGTCAGCGCTGTGGCCCAGCAATGGGGCTTCTTCCCAGCTGCCTGACTAAAAGTTCCTGGAGTGTAAGCAAAAAATACCCTACTTGGCACGCTAACCCCATAACCGTTTTCTCCCCAACAAACCACCGGATTCCCGGCATTCTGCCCGGCATCTCGCCCACCGCCTCACCCAAACCACACACAGCGGCAGATCCTGCATCGTCTTTCTAAAGCTCCTGACTGGATGAGGAGGCAGCTCTCAGCTCAAGGACTGTCCACAGCTGCTCAAGTGAAGAAAGCCTTTCCCAGCCTCTGACCTGTTTACCTTCCCCCTAGATTCACAGGCTCAACTTCCAAACCCCAGTACCTCAGAATGGGACTTTCGGGAGACAGGGCCTTTTTGAAGAGGTGACTGAGTTACAGTGAGGCCATTAGAATGGGCCTTAACCCAAAGTGACTAGGGTCCTCATAAGAAGGGATTAAAACAGATACATACTGAGGGCCAACCACGAAAAGACACAGGAAGGCGACAGCCACCTCCAAGCCCACGAGAGAGGCCTTCAAGGAAGCCAGCCCTGCTGACACTTTGATCTTGAGCTTACAGCCTCCAGAAGTACGAGAATATCAGTTTCTGTTGCTTACGCCCCCTGCTCCCTGGCACTTTGTATGGCAACCCGAGCAGACCAGTGCTCTTCCCAGCCCCTCTCAGAACGCGAAACCCAGACCATCCCCAGCCAACGCCGGCGCCAGTGGTGTCACCAAGAACCACCTCTATGTGTGAGATAAATTGTGAGATGAAATAAAAATGAGCTGTAAGCACCGGACACAAAAGAAGGGAAGCATGGAGCCCACATAACCAACTCCAAAAGAGGAAGAAAGACCTGCAACTTCTAGACTGGCCACCAAGTGGCGCTGCTGGTCTGGCACAGCCCTGATGGCTGTGGCCATAGACTTGAATGGACAAAGCCCTGAGAGCATGCTCCAGTGTCGATGACTCATTCAGAACCTGATAGCTCAGAGTCACAGTCCCCAGCTAGCACAGTTATGGGGCAGGAGCCATGTGATCTTGAATTCTAGACAGAGAAAGACATCCTGTGTATTCTAGGGGAACCAAGTTTCAGTGTGACAGCAACCTTGAAAACCACCTAAGTGGCTTTTTGGCTCCAAATGATGGCAGCCACCCAGTAATTCAGAACAGTCGAGTGGGGGTGGGAAGGTACCACAGACCTGAGCCAGGAGGAGGTGGCCAGGAAGGGCCTGGATGGCAGGAAATGGCAGTTGGAACTGGTCCCCAGTCTAGACCTGGGCCTGCAGAGGGCATCCCCGGCCCTCACCACGACTCCCTGCTCCCACTGCCCACAATGCAATGCTCCATCCACCAGCCTGGCCAGGAAGGGCCCCAGCATCCCATCTAACCACGTGCCCCACCCCATGTGGGGCAATATCCTTACCACCTGAGGTCTCCACTTCCCACCCCTCCTTTAGACAAGTTGGAATGTCTGCTCTCAGCTGCTGATGCCCTGCCACTTACACTTAGGGACTGTCCCTTGCTCTGTCCCCACATGTCCCCTAACACTACTTCACAGTCATTCTGCATTCCCTTTACAGCTGGTGACTCATGTCTTCCTGTAGCCAGAGGGCCCCTTGAGACTCACTTACTGGATTGGGGGGCAAGGGAGAGATAGGAGGCACTTATGTTGGGCTTCAGAAGGGTGGGAACAATTGGCTGGCAGGTCATGTGTATCTTCAGACCCATTCACAGCCCCCAGATGAGATGAAATTAAAATAACACGTTTTGTTTCATTTAAGACATGAAAAGTTCCAGCCCTTGGAGCCAGCATGCCCTGGGGAGCCTGACTCATAGACACCCTTTGGCTATCTGCCAGGGCTTTGGGTCAGTCCCAGGAGAAGCAGACCCCCCCACACACGCACACCTCCTCACCGGGTGTAGGTGTGTGTGATTGTAGGCCAAGTGCCTGGATTGCAAGCCTAGGTCCCCTGTCTCACCCTGGTCAGGCTGCCTCTCTGTGCCTCAGTTTCCACATCTGTAAGATGGGGATAACAGCAGCACCTACTCCCCAGCTAGCTTGTTTAGTGAGAACTAAACAAACCACCATGAGCACCTGCCTGCATGCTAGGACGGCATGCCAGACACAGGAATAAGCACTAGGGAAGCTGCGCAGGTATTAGTTGGAGTTGGGTTGCTCCCTCTTTGCCCCCTGAGGTCCAGCTAACAACCAGGGGGACCATTCTGAACCTACAATGGGGCCGAGGGCTCCTCAGGAGCTGGGACTGTCTCTTGAGTGTCAGGCATAGGACACAGGTCCCTGTTCCAGTACCTCCTGTGGAATAATGGAGGAGAGAAGGCCCTGCCCGCAGGCTCAGGCACTGATGTCAGACGGAGCCAATGGGTCCTGGGGGGCTAATCAAGGCCAAAGGACCAGCCCACAGGGAACTGGGTTCCTGAAAGGCAACCCAGGCTAGCTGAACTTGCCAGCATTTCACCAGCAGCTGCAGGCCCTACCTTGCTCCTTGGTGGCTTCTGAGGGGCCCTAAGGCCTTGCTGCAGCTGCCACCTCCCTGCCAGCAGCTTGATCCTCAGCTCCCGGCACCAGGTGCGCTGTCATGCATGGGATGACACTGGAAGATGGGGAAGCAGCCTGAAACTGGGGAGGGGCTGCCTCTGGGCAGGGACAGGGAGACATTCCCCGGTCTGACCTTGCCCTGGTCAACTGCCTAAGCCATTTTACTCCATCCGACTTAGCTAATGACCCGTTTCATCTCGAGGGGACAGAGTGCTGTCTGCAGTGGCACGTTCAAAGGCCCGGAGCACCAGACACAGGCCCAGGTGGAGACATGGGCATTCCTGAGCCCCGTTCCGGCTTATGGAAATGGTTGCTGGAAACATGGACCCACGTAGCAGCTGCTCCCCCTGACCTACGGCCCCTGCCGGAGCCGGGCAGACACTCGCTGCCCCCTCTTGGCTCCGACTCCCAAACGCAACAGCCTTTTTGGTTATCAAGATATTTTAAAAATAATATTTGAAGTGCTCTCTCTGGCAGTGCACATTATATTCTAAAAGCAGAACAGAAAATGTTAGCTTGGCCCCAGTGCAAAAATGAAACTCCCATCAACGAAGCAGTCCTTATTTATAAAGGAGGAGACAACTGCCTTAATCCACAAAGGGTCTAACCCATCGACAAGGGAAAGACCAACAACCCAACAGAAAATGGGCAAATGACATGGAAAGAAAGACTCACACAGAAGAAATGCAAAAGGCTAAATAAAATAACGTGAAGTAATGCTCCATTTCGCCCATAATGGAAGAAATGCAAATTAAGATAGGTACCATTTCCCCAGCACATGGCCACCATTAGGAGTAAATCTGTTGAAACTTTTTGAAGAACAATCCAGCAATATCTGCCAACCGAAGAAATGTTTATAACAATCTTTGACTGAGGAATACCACTTGTAGGAAATTTTACAGAACTACACAAAGATCTATGTTTACTGCGGCCCAGTTTATTTAAAAAAAAAAAAAAAACCAAACTGAATGACCTTAAAAGCCCAAAATAATTGAGCAAATTACGATTCCTTCATTCACATGCTAAAATGCTGCCATCAAAAAGGACAAAGCAGACCTCATCTCCATCATCTTTATGGGCTGACGTGGAAAGAGGCCAAGATGCTATTAAAGTGAAAAAAAAAAACAAACAAGTTTTATGAGGACATATGTAACATGACCCTGCTTCCATTTCTTTTTAAAGCATGTATGTATTTGTTTGTGTCTGGGAAGGGTCCAGAATGATGGCTTCCATGCGGCTGCCTCTGGGAAGTGAGGTCCAGGTCAACCAGGTGTGTGTGAGTCACCAGCCATCAGGGCACTGCCTGTGGACACGGGACTCGAGACCAGACCTGCGAGGTGCTGGAGGTGAGCGGCCTTCGGGAGGCACGCAGTCCAGTGATTTCTAGAGTGTGTGGGTGGAGCGGGCCTCTTCCAGAAGCCCTACAAAAATGGGGAGGGGGACTTGTAACCAGTGGGGTGGGAAAAGTTAAAATCACTGCTCTATTCCACTGATGCTAAGACGCGAGTTTCTTTTTCTCACTTTTCTTCTCTAAGGTTGAGGTGTTTCGTTATCAATGGTGTGTCGCAATGTGCTCTGCATTTCCCCACCAGGATGAGGCTGGGATTCAGGCCCAGAAGCCCCCAAACGTTGAAGAGGAGCCTCCTACCTGGGCCTGGCCTGCACTTGGTGCGCCAGCTGCCCTGGGGTGGGCGTGGCTTGACGTGGGCCCCGAAGCACCATCCTGCTCCGCAGGCCCACCACCACCTGAAGGGAAGGCGGTCGGTCTCTGCCTCAGTGGCTGGAAGTGGCGGACGTGAAAACCAGGACAGTGCTTCTCTCACACACCCTGAAGTCCAGGAGAGAAACCAGAAGCCAAGCACCCACCCAAAGGCACCGCCATCACCTTAGCTCACGCGCCTGTGCCCCTTCCATAGGCCCCTGCCCCGGGCGTTGGGCCTGGCCTGGTGCTGTCCCCCCCTCACACCAGACCTGAGTGCCTGGCGGGACCAAGAGAGGAGCTGGCGGCATCGGGGTACCAAACCACGGGCCACCTCGCTGCAGAAAAGGGAGCCAGACCTCCTGCCCCCACCCCCCCACCCTCACGGAGGCGATGGCCGCCTTGCCTCACAGGGGAGGAAAGGACTCGGAGGGCCAGTGGCTGCCCAGGCCACACGAGGGGGCTGAGACTGGGCCCAGGCCGGTCAGCACCAAAGCCTTGTTCTTTTCCACGCCACACAGGCCGCTGCCCTCCACAAGCACAGGCGGAATTTTTGTCTCCTCCATAACCATACGGGACAGAGACGCAATGACCCTTACAAGCAAAGCTACTGGTCTCTCCACTGGACACCAGGGAACTTCTCTGGCCACTGACATCGCCTGGACACCAGAGGGCGCCCGAAAGAAGTACCAGGAGGCGGTGGGGACAGCACCAGAGATTTTGGTCACCATCGGCCCCGGGCAGCGGAGCCCCAGCTGCATCCGGGACTCGGTCCCACTCCCTCTGCTCTCTCGGTCAGGCTCAGGGACAGTGCGGGTGGAGGAGGCAGTACGCGTGAGGTTTGGGAGTCAGGTTTCAGAACCGCTGGCTAAGAGCACAGCCAGGCGTGAGTTCAAATCCCAGCTCTGCCCCCTAGCAACTCAGTGGCCTTAAGTGACTACGCTCGATGCAGCTGCTAACAGCGATGCTTCTCTCGCAGCGAAGCAGGGGAATTAAATGAGCTGACGTGGGCACACACAGCGCCTCCAACAGTGCCTGGCATGTAGCAAGCGCTGCCTCATGCCCGCCTGAGCGCGGACAAGGCCGGCTCAGGGGAAACGTGGCCTGCACGGGCCACACAGTACAGGGGACCTCGGTGGATCTGAGACCCAGACCTCGACTCCCAGCCCCGCTCCCTGCCCTCACCTCTCCCACCCAGAGCCCCTTGCAGCTCGCCAAGCGTGAACAGGACAGCCGACCCCGCCCCCCACCTCTGAGAGGCCCCCCCAACCCAGCACACACCTCCGAGGCAGATGCTGTGTGGAGCATCACCTCCCGAGGGGGCTCTGAGGAATGTTAATTTCTCTTCATTTGGTGTCTAGATCACTCTGTTTCAATCCAGCCTCCCGACAGCCTCCTAGATGAGCCCTGATTAAATTCCCATAAAACCACAAGCGGAAACGCTCGATTTGTGGTGTGCTCCCCCCTCCCCAGGGAGAGCTGGCGACCGACGGCCATCTGTCACCTCCAGAGCACATGGGAAAAAAGGAGAACGGGAGAGCCACCCCTTACCCGCAGCCATCATCGGCTCAAAGGGCCTTCTCAGCCCTTCGCTCTGCAGCCTGAGACCCTTTCCTATCCCCTAGCTGCTGCCCACAGGGCCCCGGGGACAAGCTTGTGTCATACAATCACAGCCCAGGCACTTTCCCACACGTCACTTCAGGAGGTTCAGGAGTTGGCTTGCCCGGAATCGCTCAGCCTGGGGTGGCAAGGCCAGGCCTGGGTCTCGGGGCTTCCATCTCAAAACTCCAGGCCTGGGCCGCAGAGCGGATGCCAGGGAGGGGGGAGGGAAAAGGTCTGCAGGTGTGTGTGTGTGGCGACCTTGGCTGTGGACGCAGCCCCCTCCTCCCTCCCGTACTGAGCGAGGCCACTCCTGCACTTGGTTTGAATCTGATCCAGGCTCGGTGCCACCTGTGGCTCTGGTTTAGGGGTGTAGGTACAGCCCCACCCAGAAGCAGTCGTCTGTCAGGGAAACCCGCAGCCCAGGCTCCCCGGGGTGTCACTCTGCAAGCCCACTGACCTCATGCTGTCCGGAGTGGCTGTGTGGAAGGGACTTACTACTCGGGTCACAGGCTAAGGCCACGCTCCCCAGCCAGCAGGAGGGGAAGTGGTCATTCCAAGATCCATTCACCCATGGATTCCCCAGGCCGGAACCCACTTCTAAGAAGTTAGGGTGGCAGACCGCTAGTTGTCCCCGAAAACTCATTCTCCCTCTCTTCCGTGGTGACAAAGTTCCCAAATTTCAGCTGGGCACACGGCTAAAACAGAGCCCATGTCCCCCACGCCCCTGCAGCTCAGTGTGTGGCTAAGCTCTGGACAATGATGTGTGAACAGAGCAGCACGTCGGAGCTTCTAGAACCGTCCCTAAAGACAACTTGCTTTCTTTTATTCTAGTCCCCCTCTCCACCCTAACGTCTAGATCTTGGATGTGACAGCTAAAGTTTTAGCACCACCTTGGAACAGGAGGGCCACACGACACAATGAGCTAGAGGAGGCCTGGTCCCTTTGTCCCACACAGCACCAGGTCACCTTCCTCTGGGTTTTTACATGGGAGGAAAATGAAGTTCTAGCTCATTCAAGCCACAGTGACTTCCGGTCTCTGTTCTTGAAGCAACTCTAGAAATAACCGAATCGGCAGATTTGAGACTGATGACGGATGGGTCTGAGGCAGAGACGAGACCCTGCATCCCCTCCAAACTCTAAATTAGGCGA
Organism: Macroglossus sobrinus; assembly: GCA_004027375.1. Lineage (NCBI taxonomy): Eukaryota > Metazoa > Chordata > Mammalia > Chiroptera > Pteropodidae > Macroglossus > Macroglossus sobrinus. The sequence goes on from PVKZ01003858.1 coordinate 13,195, forward strand.
AGACAAGCTCAGGGAACGTGGCACTGAGGTGGCAGTGACCACAGGTGAGGCTGGGAGCTCCAGGCAGCAGTAGGTGTCACCTGTCTTCCACAGCTGATGGCCTGCAGACGGCCCGCAGGGCGTGGAGCCCGGTCCAAGCGCTCTGCCTGCTACTCGTGGGAGACCCTCCCCTGTGGCACGGCCCACCCCCACTGCAGAGCAGGGAGCCTTGGCCACCTCCCTGCAGCAGCCTCCTGCCCACCTGTCTTCCACACAGGAGCCCCGGCTCTCTGCAGATAGGCAGAGCCGCCTCGGCATGGGGCACGGCGACAACCCCAACCCCGGGAAGTCTACGCCAAGCCCCTTCTCCCAACACAAAAGTGGTGTCACTATAATTGTCTGAGCAACTTAAAGGGTAAGCACGGCCATTTGCAGCTCGCAGGACAGGGCTGTGCGCCTCCAGGAACAGCAGCGGTGGGCTGGGGGAGCACCCGGTATGTGACGGTCCCCTGTGTCTGCACAGAGGACGGGCCTGGCTGGCCTCTGGAGGGAGGCTGGGAGGTGGCAGCCGACGTGCTTCGGCGTGAACAGCGCCTGGGTGGGCAGGAAAAGGCCCCAGGAAGTCCCAGCCAGTGACCACCCTGCAGAAGAATGCCAGCACGGCTCGGCCAGCCCGATAAGGAGAACCCAGGATGCGGCGGCCGCGGCCACCCACACAACAGTTCCTGCTGGCCTCGTGCCAGACCCGCCTGTAGGGCTCGGCCCACGAGTTCCTGCCAGGCCCAGAGGGGGCTTCCCCTTAGCGGGCAGCCCCTGAGCAGACGACATCTGGGCCTGAAGTTTCTTGAAGCCAGCAGAGTGGGCCCTGATTCTCTCCCCACTGGAAGCCCGGTCACCAGGCCTCACGCCTACGGCTGGGTATGTCACCCTCACTACAGGACACAGGCAGCGGCCACCAGAACCTGTCTCCAGGCCACGTCTGCACTGATCTGTCTCCAATGTGCTCTCATCTGCGCACGCCCAGCTCCCATGCCTTCAGTGGCACCCACGAAGGAAGTCCCCCACTCTGACCCGCACGGGCACCCCACACTCCAGCTCTCCCCCGCTCTGCTCACACCCCTGCCTTGCTGGAAGGCCCAGGCTGTCACTTCCTCAATACTCGCCCACCAGGGACAGCCCTGCTTCCTATGTACCCTGCAGGCCAGCCCACGGCCGCCTCCCTGCTCCTCGGACCATGCACACTCACACTCCAAGCCCGGGCTCACCCTTGACCCCCAGTCCTGATTCTCTGGCCATAAAATCAAGACAAGTTCCAAGATCCAATACAGATGCCTCAGCCCCTTCTATCGTGAAGGGAACAGCAAGGGCAGATGACATTCCTGCGTGGCCCCAATGGGTCAGGACCCGTGCTACTTGCTCATCAGACAGCATCCCAGTTATCCCAAGCCTGGACCCCGTGGATAAACCACCCGGTATCCACATCTTACAGAAAACTGTAGGGTCTGGTCAAGGGACTTGGACAAGACCACAAGGCACCAAGAGCCCAGATTCGGACACAGCCGCGGCGGTCTCTCTCCCCTAGAAGCCTACGCTCCTTGCTCTGAAAAAGCCTTCTTCAAGTGCCCCGGCCCCATTGGAGCCATCACTCCTCTACGGGACGCGGCGAGAACACGAGACCTGGCCGCTGACCTGCACCTCCTCCCACGCACTGAGACGTCACATCTTCTACCACGACCCCCCCCCCGCCCCTTCACATACAGTTGGCGACTGACACACACACCTCTTGGGAAGGGGCGGGTTCCCCTTCCAGAACCAACAGTCGGCCTAAACGTCGGCACAGAGCTTCCTTCTCACCTGGAGGCTCTGGCTGGACCCAGGCAAGGAACACAGGAAAAGGAGGGTGACATCGTCACGGACCACTCCAGATCCCAGGAGGGAAGGATGCTGGCATGACGGCCTGCTGGAGGGGCCCCCAGGAAGGCCATGCTCTACACCAGCAAAGGCCAAGCAGCAGAGACAGGGCCTCAGGACCTGACCCCCCCACCCCACCCCAGGACAGCCAGGCCCAGCACCCAGCCCTTCTGCAGGATACGGTCCTCAGGGAACCAAGGAGTCACCAACACCCACGCCAGGTGCCCACTAGATCCAGGGGCCTCTGGCCATGAATATGGAAGTCCAGCTCAGGGGTTAGGAGAGACCTGGCTGGACGCCGGCTCTGCCGTGTACAGGCTGTGTGGTGTCGGCGTGTCTGCTAACCTCTCCAAGCCCCCACAACCCATCTATGAAATTGGGGAGAATGACTGTGCTCCCCTTTATGAGGCCCGGAACAGAGAATATAGGAGAAGGCTTAACCCAGTGCCAGGCACCTGGTACATACCCATTAAATGCTAATCTCATTATTCCCATAATGGTCCTGTGAGCCAAGTCACCACCCAGATCAGGGTTCAAGGCCGTGTGCTAGGCCACACTCCCAGTCTACAGGGCAGAAGCAGGGGCTGCCTCTCCTACCCCCTAGGATGACTCCTCGCATGGCCCCAAGGCATGGGCGAAGCACATCTCCTTAAAACTAGCCCAGAGCTCTCGGCAGGGAATGCCTGGACCAGGCCAGGAGAACGAGGGCGTAGCTGTCAGCGTGGATCTCTCCAACACGCTCACGGACACAAACACCTTGGGAAGGCCGTGGGTTTCTCCAGAGCTTCCCTGCCCGGGAGGTGGCGAGGGTGAGAGCCTGCCGCCGGCCAGAGGAGCTCCTGCAGCCGAGAGGGAGGCTCCTGCCTACAAGGACATGGCATGCCCACAAGGTCCAGCTGCCACATGACACAGCTCCACGCGACTCATCACAGGCCCTTCCACGTCTCTACTCGTCTCCTCCCCCAGTCACACAGCCCCACCGGCCCGCCCGTCCCCACACGCTCCCACTCTCAGTGACACTGTCACTCTGTGGCTTCAAGAAAACAAGACAGAAGCATCCGGAAATGGCTGGAGCCACTGTCTCAAAGAGCGTTCGGGCTGTCACGTCCTGACTCTGCCGGCCACAGAGGAGGGGGAAGCCTCCCCGCCCCCAGAACGTGTGCTACCCCCACCCCGGATTCCTGTCCCAGCATGCTTAAAAAGACCAGACCCTTCCCCGCCCCACCCCACCCCACCCGATGACCACCTGGTCACCACAGCAGTGGGCCGCCTGCCACAGGGCAGGGCCACCTGTGTCCACACCTTTCATGTAGGCCTCGATCTTCCGGACGAGCTCGTAGGACTTGGAGCGGTCCAGCAGGGTCCTGATGGCAGGAAGGGGGTCCAGGACGATGGTCTCGGGGTGAGCATCAATGTACTCCTGAAAGGAAAACACACTCCTTCCGGTGAGAGAGGGGAGGCTGGGGCTGGAACAAGGTGATGAGCACGACTTCACCCCACACGCCCGCCCCGAACCCATCCCTGTCTTCTCACTCCCTCCATCAGCCCTCACTTCTGTCTGGGGCATCACGTGGTCTCAGGATCACATGACTTTGTTAGACCACTCACTGTGGTCTAACACTGTGGACCCGGGGGCCACTCACTGGCTCAGGAGAGGACACGGGACCCGAGTCGGTCCAGGGGGAGGCTCAGAACCCTTTCAGAGAAGGCTGGGAGAAGAACACTCCTCGCTGGGAAGAGGAAGCACAGAACCTGGGCAGCTGGGAGCAGCAGCCACTTCGGGGTCTGAAGGAGAGGCCGGATGGAGCCACAACTCGAAATGGAGCCCATGCTGAGAAAACAGGGCCAAGAAGGCGAGAGCGACCGGGTCTGGCCTGCTCATCTGAACCCTGGATAAAGCGTCACCTGAAGCCACGTGTGGATTCCGCCCCGTGCGCGTGGCCCAGCACCCGGCACCACGCGGCCTCCAAGGCGGGGCCGGCGGGGAGTGGCATGCCAGACTGACCAGGGCAACCGCTGGCCCCCGAGGGCTCGCTCCAGTGAAGGCTCATGTAACACCTGCTGACCTCACGGTGGACTGAAACGCAGGAGGGGCTGACAGAGCCGGCCTCGGAGGAAGTGCCAGCATTCTTGGGGAAACAACACGAAAGCACATGGGGAACGAGAAACTTATCTGTCACGGGATTCAACGAAAGACAGAGAAAAAGGTTTCAAGGCAAAGAACACGGGGGCCATGGCTCTGCCCCTTGCCGCCTCTGTGACTACAGGAGCCCCGAGCCACATCACTGGGCTCGCAGGGCCTCTCCGGGCTGACACGGTGAAGGAGACCGTCCCTCTGGCTCTAAAACTCTGTGATTCTGAGGATAAAAACGTGGAATGCTGGAGTAACGGGAGAAGGGCTCGGGGAAAGACGGGGTGTGAGCAAGGCCACTCGGCGGCTGTTGTCGTTGTGGGTTCAGTTGTGCGCGCACACGCACACACGCTCACACACACATACACACTCACACCCCAAAAGATCTGTTCACATCCTAGACTGCGGGCTCTGTGAGCACGGCCTTATTTGGAAACAGTCTTTAGAGATGTAATCAAGTTAAAATAAGGTCACATTGGATTAGGGTGGATCCTAATCCAATGCCATGCCGGGTGTCTCTAAGACAAGGAAAACTTGGCCACAGAGACACAGGGAGAAGGCCACGTGAAGACAGCAACGGGAGTCAGTCACGCAGCCCGCCATGGGCTGCCGGCCACTACCAGAAGCCGGGAGAGGCACAGACAGATCCTGAGAGCCTCCGGAAGGAGCCGACTCTGCAGACACCTTGATTTAGACTTCTAGCGACCTGAACTGTGAGTGGATGAACTTCTGCTGTTTTAACCACTCACTCGGTCTGTGACACTTTGTTAGGGACGCCCCGAAGGATGAAGACACCAGCTTAATTCACCCACCTCCTCACCCAGTCTACGAGATCAGCCGGGGAGATTAGCGAAGGCCAGGAAAACAGTCATAATGCTTCTTTTCTAGTGAGCTTTATCAACAAAAATAAGGCTCCATTTAAAATTATTCTTCTTTTCAGTGAACCTATTTTGGTTCCTAGCAATCATTTTTAAGGGCTCTCACACACAAAAGCCAGAGATTTGTATCTACTCTCCTCTGAGACGTGCTCCCCACTGCGTCTCATACCAGAGGATCTGGTTATGGGCTCGTTTGTGTCTTCTCTGAAGGTTTAAAAAGGAGTCTCTGTTCCCAAAGGATGGCCAGTGCACCAATGTGGGGACCCTCCTCCCATCCCACACCCGCGAACCCCACGGGACCCATAGGCCCTCGGCAGGCCGTCTCCCACACACACCTTCTGTAGGCCTAAGTGCAAATGGAAGCCACCGTCTCTGCTTCCTCCCCCTCCTCCTGACAAGACTGAAGGCAAGTCAGCTCGGAAATGGGCCCAGCAGCTGATGCGGGCGAGCCCGTGATGTCACCCGCAGGGGACGAGGACACGAGCTGCAAGGTGTCTTTAAGGAAGGGTTATCCTTCAGGCCACGGCACCGTGCCCCGTTAACTCTGTCCCACGCCTCGGCCTCCCCTGGGTGCCTATGCCTCTCCACCACGGGCTCCCCACCGGCAACTACCCATCAGCACCACCCTTCATCAGAGCCCGATCCTCTGGACCAGGCCTACGCTGCCGGAAGAGCCTGGCATTCGTGAAACACCAAGACGCACACACATACACGCAAAATCCTATGAAAGCCCTCCCTCATCTTAAAAAGTCATCCACTCAGCAAACTTCACCTCATCCATAGCACCCAGGGTGACGTGCGGGGCGCAGCGAACGCAGGAATGAAAGAAAGCCTTTCAGGCTTTGCTCCAGTGGATCCATAATCTCAGCCGATGAATTCGCGCTCCGGGTTAGGAACTAAAAGCACTGAGCTGCCCTCCCCCCACTCCCAACATACTGGGAAGTGGCCTGGTACAGAGGGAAGAGTAAGGGACCAGGCATCAAGAAAACCAACCAGGCTCCCACTATCATCACCTCCTGGTGTCACCTTGGGCAAGCCGCTTGGTTCCTCTGTGTGTCAGTTTCCTCATTCTTGGTTTGAGTCTCAACTGCAGGAAAGCGAGGGCCAGTGTTTGTCAAGGCAGACTTCAAGGCCACCCATGGGGGCTGTCTAGGACAGACAGCTGCTTGCTAGAGGCATGGATGGCATGACAGGTAGGGAAAGGACACACACATGCTCAGACAGAGACGTTTGCTCAGTGGCCTGGCCCAATTCTCCCCCAACGACTGAGTCACATAAAACAGGGATCTGCTTCTTCCGCCCCCTCAAAAATCCCCCCCAGTCCCAAGAAGAGTATCCCATAGCTGCTGGTTCTGGTTCCACTTTCATGCTTCGGGGGCAGTGACCTTTCAAGAGGGAACTCAGGATCATTAAGACGTGAATTTAAGCCAAACTCACGAGGGAAAGAAGCTAGAAGAAACCAAAAGGGAATGTATCTGACAAGCAGGCGCCAACAAGCTTTTGACCGAGGATGAAAGCATCAGCATTAATGGAAGAATTATTCCTAAACATGATCTCTTTTGGGACGAGGACAGAGAGGGCAAAGAAAGAGTTTTTCCAATCCCCCCACTATCCACAAGTGGATTTTCTTCCAAGCTTTCCAGCTTATCTATTGTATCACAGACTCAAGCATTTTTCACAAGTCTCTTAGAATTACCAAACTGCTGGAAGGGTGAGTGCCCTGGACCATTTTTATCACCACTCAGAGGAAGAAAGGCCCAAACTGTCTCCATAGCAAACAGCAAACACATGTTCCCTGGAGGGCTTGCTGCAGACACCCAGGAAGGGATTCTGGAGCCTCACCCAGGGGAGCCTGCCTGGCTGTAAGCAGACTGAGAAGAGGGGAAATCACGAATATACAGCCCCAGGGGAGCAGGACCAGGAGGAGGTCTAGAGAATGCTGTTGGATGAGGGGACACAGGGGCAGTGACCAGTCAGATGCCCTCCCTTCCCTGCCCATGAGATAATGATGCCAAGAGGGGCACCGAGCCTTCTCCTGGGCTGGGAGGAGTCAAACTTTCCCCCCACTGAGAATCTGAGCCAAATGAGAAGACCGAGACGAACACCTGAGATGCTACTTCCTCTGCAGTTCCATTCCTGGACAGGAAATGAGCAGGGAGTGAAAGGCAAGGGTTTCCTCTTAATGCAGGTAGAGATCCTGGGTTCAAATTCTGCCTCTGCCATTCACTCCATGTCTGTGAAAAAGAAACTACAGCTGATTTCTCAGATTGTTTCCTGTATATAAACTATGTGTCTTGAATAAAATCTATCCCAGGGACAGACTCTCAAGGCCAATCTGACCCGGTCCGGGGTTGCTGAGCTCATCCTGCGCTGGTCCATCCAACAGACCAAGCAAGGGACACGCCAGCTCTGCACCCGGGATCAGCCACTGGGCTTCCCTGGCCAGGGACAACCCTGCTGCTGATGCCTGGAGCACAACACCATCCCCCTGGCCGACAGCTGCCGGGGCCCCAGGGAGCGCGCCTCTGCAGACAGCTGGGGCCCCGACACACTCCGCCATGCCAGCGGCAGCCGGCCAGCCTGCTGCTTACAGGGAAGGAGGACGGGCACTCGGTTCCTGCCCCTTGATTCTTAGGAGGTCATGGGGGTGCCAGCCCGCTCCCCCAAAACGCTGCAGATCCCTTTTCAGAAAGTGGTGATTCATTTTTTTATTAGAGACGCAGACTGAAATTACTTAAAGAGTAAATATGATGCCTGGGATTTGCTTCAAAATCACCCAGCTCGGGGGCGGGGCAGAGAGTGAGGTGAGGGGTGAGGCGTACACAAATGAGGCTGCTAACCGCAAAGCTGGGTGATGGTGATGGTGACGGTGACGGTGACGGTGACGGTGCGTGGGAGCGTGCTGCCTCTCTTCTCAAGTATTTTTAAATTTCCCATAACAACAAGTGGAGGGAGTAATGGAGGGAGGGAAAGTAATCAATCAGATTCTCCCTTTCTTCAACCCTACGCACCCCTACTTGTGCCAGAAACAGGTTCAGACACCAATGCTATCTTTCCGGAAGGAGCATGACGCAGCTACCCAGCTGGGAATCGCAATAAGAGTTTAATTAAAGATAAAAATAAATAAATCACATTCAATAATTTTAAAACAACAGTAGCTACCATGTACCCGGGACCTGCTACATTCATTCCATCCTATGAGGTAAGAGATTAAAACTATGAAACTCTCACCCGGTCTCTGGAGCGTGGGGTCCATATGCCCAGCCTGGCTCCATCACACTCGGGTCCCAGCAGCTGAAGGACTGCTCGCTGGGCCATGAGCCTGTGAGCCCGTGAGCCCCTGAGCCTGGCCGCCAACCCCTGCGGCAGGACTGGGACGGTGGGATGGAGGAAGGGGTACCCCACAAAGTGCGAGAAGCTCCTTCTCCCTGGGCCTCAGCTTCCTCCTCTGTCACGTGAGGCCAAAGCTGTGAAGAGGTTGTAGTGTAGGAGCTGGAGGCCACCAGACCTGGGGGAAAAAAAATCTCATGCCCTCCCCCCCCACACACACACACACACAGGACACTGGGCCTCTGCAAGCCTCAGTCCTCCTCAGTACACGACTGGGGCAGGTCTAGAGCAGTCTCCCACGGGGTCTTTCCCAGTGGCTCCCCGGGTGGTCCGAGCTCAGCCGACCCTTTAGCAAGGACCACGGTGACAGTGAGTGAGCCCGACGCCGCTGTGTCCTAGGGAGCGCCCAATCTCCAGCGAAGGCGCGACGGGAAACAGCCTGGCGAATGCTAAAACGGAGCCATGCGCTGGGCTGGGCCAGCGACGTGCCTGGTGCTCTGCGTGCGAACCTGGAGGGGGAGGCAGGCCCGCCTTCCAGGAGGAGAGCGAGGACTGGAGGTCTCGGTCAGCACTGAGCCACCACACGGACGCTGGGGACAACCTGAATTTACCCGCGGGGGCTTCTACGGGAAAGGGGTGACTTTGGGCTCACTCAGCACCATCTCACTCCTTCTGATTCTCCCTGGGAGCACAGCCCAAGCTCAGACCTCCCAGCTGATGGCCACCAAGGCCGGCCTTTTAACCAGCTCCTCCCACCACGTGGTGGGTGAAAGCCAGGAAGCTTCTAGTTCCAAAAGTCTTGACACCATGATGTCCCAGCGAGATTCTAGGATGGGTCATTATTGACAATTACAGTGATGATGGTATTGGTAGCAGCCAACTATTATTCTTCACAAAGTGCAGGACAGCATTCTACACACTTTGGGGGAACTGACATGTTTCTTCCTCACGAAAACCCAACACAGCAGCCCACTTGACAGACAGAGAAACCGAGGCTCAAGAGCACCTCGGTACCTTGCCCAGACTCTCCCAGCCACAAAGCAGCCAGGATGAGACTTGAACCCAGGCCACGTGGTTCCAGAGCCCACTAGTCCGCAAAACAAGGAATGGGAAGGCCTGGCTAAAGGAGCAGCATCTCGATTCTAATACGGCCAGGATGGCTGGGTTGATCCTTTTAGAATTTTATGTTAAAAGGGGAGGAGTGAGTCTTTATCACATTCTGCCAGACAAAGCCTAGGGCTTTAGCCTGGCTGTTTAGCCCATGAAACCCAGAACAATGCATCTGATAACAGAACAAGGTAAAACAAGAAAAAGAAATGGCACAGAGTTCACAGCTTCCTCTCCCAGAGGCAGTCTCAGATGGCCAGACCTTGAGACCTAACGGTTTCTGGCCCACCCATCTTTTCAGAAAGGAGAAAGGAAGTAGAAAACCAGCCCAAGGTCACATAGTAAAGTAGCAGAGCTGAGACCTGGGCCCCATTTGCCCCTTCTACCACCCCAAGGGGCCACCATACTGGGCCAGAGTCTCTGCATCTGTCCCCGATCCCGGATTAAGACAAGCTAATACACTAGAAGAGAAATAACTCTTAGCTGAGTTAATAAATGACACAACTGGACAGCAAGAGTCCACGGTGGCTTCTGGGATGAGGATCCAAGAGGCACCAAGGTGAAGACATGCGGGACCCTCTGGGGCAGCACGCGCCGGACACATGGGAGGGCCTCAGTGGACACCTGCTGAACACAGAAGCGGCCCCGTGGAGGGAGGACTAACAGATTTCAGCCATGTCGCAGGGATCGCACCCTCGAAGGCACAGTACGCTCTGCAGAGAGTGAGCCTGGCCTTGGGAGATCGGCTCCCCATGAGGATGACGTCATGGGCCACATGGTGCAGCGCTTTCTGGGGTGGACAACTAATGAGTCCTCTGGGCAGACCACTGACGCTGTGAGGTCAAACCACTGTGCACTGCACGGGCGTGAGGTCGGCCAAGGGCCAGGCCCACCACCCCCAGGCAGCCCAGAACACCTGCCCGTGCACTGCGGCCCACAGAACACCACGGGCCACAGACAGGCCCGAGGAGTCCACACTAGGCCTTGACGTAAAGGAACATGCCAGGCGGCCAACCACGGCCCTAGCTAAACCCCAGCACCCACGGCCGTTCATCACCACAGGCCAGGGGTCTGACGCGGCAACCAGGCCTGGCACTGGGCCGGGGCTGGAGATTCATGCAGCTAAACCTTGGGACTGGGCTCCCAGAAGCCAAGAGAAGGTTATGGCAGCACCTACTACGTACTGGGGGCAAGAATGCCACATCCAGCCACGCACGGTGCCATTCACAGAGTCCGCCCCTGAGCCGTGCAGCGTGCGACCTGTGTCACAGTCCCTGGCAGTCGGCCAAGGCGTCTGCCTCCCAGTCCCTGGCAGGCCGGCCAGCAGGCCAGTCCCAATCCCAGCAGAAGGACCCTGTGGCACTGTGAACGTTAAGGCAAAGGCAGAGCCAAGAAAATTGGGTTAAAGTCCTCAGAATTGCCATGAACTTTGTGTGTTTCTGAAAGTCACTTAAGTTATTCAGATCTCAGTTTTCCCATGTATAAAGTGAGATCAGAATAACACATTTATTTATAACATCCTTTCTGACTTTTAAGTTCTACAATCCTTTGATTCTGTAACGTGATCAACAACCAACAAAAGCTCAGGTCTTTGGATGGAGCCAGATGGCCACCTTGGACCCAGGACCCCCCCAACATGGGAGCCCAGGGCCTATGCCCTGACCACACGCACAGCACAGTGACTGCACAGGACCCTATGTCGGTAGGGCAGTGAGACACATGCCCCCCACAGCAGAAGGGAGAGGGTGAGCAAGATGAGTTCACAAGTGACAGACAGACAATGGCTCTGTGCCAGGGGCAGGGACAGACTCCTGCTCACCAGCAGGACCACGCTGTCTTTCGGTGCCATCACTAAGATGAGCCTCCATGGCCTACAGACGTAGCCCTGGCATGCAGAGGGCATCTTCTCCTCACCTGCTGCTCCTTCTCTAACCTTTCTAAATGGCTCCCTGGGAGAGTGGGCTTTGGCGACAGGAATCCACTTTCTCGACCTTCACGACCTTCATTTGTATTCTGGAACAATCTCCGGTGTCTTGAGCAGCCAGCCCGAGGCCTCCCGAAGAGCAGAGGCCAGGAAGAGTGAGAGCCCTGAAGATGTGTGTGTGCGGGTGGTCACCTCAATGACAGAGCAGCTGCAATCTGCCCACCCTCGCTGGGAACGCCTTGGTGGGGATAACGGAGTAGGGGAGTGTCTTCATATGGGGACGCAGGGGTGAGAGTGGGGAGGAGGGGAGAGAGAGGGTTTCCCGAGGCCAGTAACGCTGAGCCACAAAGAGTCACAGGCAAGGGCGGAGGAGGAAAGACACTCCACACAGACAGGATGGCAGAAGCAAGGCCAGGGGGTGAGGGAGCCAAGTGTGGCTGGGAGGACGCAGGTCTCACGGGGAGGTTCCGTTAGGCAGAGGGCAGGAGACGGCTAGAGACAGACCAGCCGAGGAGTTTGGACTGAATCCTAAAGCCACAGGGTCCTTCCTGAGCTGGGGAGTGACAGGGCCCGCTTTGAGTTCTGCAGGGACCAGTCTGGCCATGGGCACGGCCCAGGGGCCGAGGTCGGAAAAGTCAAGGGCTGAGCAGGTGTCAGACGCAGTGCTGGCCTCAGGGGCACCCGCACAGGACCTTCCCCACCGGGAGACAGAGCTGCGGCCTGACCTTTGTTTGGCACAGTATCATCCCTGTGATTTGGCAGAGCTGGCAGAAGGAAAACTACAGTGCAATCTGTCCCTCGGCCTGTTTGCTCTTCAGACCCACTGCTTAAACCCCGAGCTCAGGCTGGGGTGGTCGGGCCCTTACAGCACAGGCAGAGTACAAGCATGTGAGCATCAAGCACGGTGGCCCAAGGTCAAGGTCCAAACAGGCTGTGAGCCTGGCACAGATGCCGCCCTGCCCAGGATGAGGCGATCGGGAGGATCCTGGCACTCTCTGATACTCGGCGACTCGTGCCAGAGTGAACTAGATTTGAAAACACCGCCATAAATGGTGCAACGTGGACCAGCGCCTGGTTGGTGGCAGTCTGACTGGTTACCATTTCTGTGGAGAGATACTGGGCTACAATCAAAATTAAGAATGCATAAACTCAGTGTGCCTATTTCTAGGAATGTATCCCGAAGAATTCCCCACGTGCGCATACAAAGGTACACGTGCGAAGGTACTTTAATCACTGTAGCAAGTCTCTAACGTGTGATCAGAGACGTCGTAAGTGTCTATCGGTAGAGAACTGGCTGAGAAAGGGACGTCACGGTCATTTTACGGAACGCCGTGCAGCCATTCAAGACGATGAGGCGGCTCAAGGGCCAGCGAGAAAATCGTTCAGAGACGCGCCCTATGAACAATGGTCTCGCGGGGACAGGAAGACCACCTTTGTTTAGTTTACGTGCAAGGAACCCCCTGAAAAGGCCCAAGGCCACGGGGACGGACAGCTGCCCCAAGGCACAGCGGGAGGAAACTGTTCTCGAATTTGTTCTGTAAGCACGTGTCACCTATCACAAAATTAGTTAACTGGGACCGTAGAGATGACACAGGGAAAGCCACACCCAAAGAACCCATCGGAATCACAGTCCACAAGCAGATTCCCGGTCCCAGGCGGGGCTAGAGGTGGGAGAACCAGTGGAGCACTTGGGGGGTTGGGGACAGGATACAGAGGAAGCCTCCTTAGAGCAGACTGCCAGCAACGACCCCCCACCCACCCCTGGTGGTGGGGTCACAGAACAGCGGTTCAAAATGAACAAGGCGAGTTCGGAGCACCTAGGCGCCGGCTTCTGGAGGGAGCTGTCTGGGACACGCACCACTGACAGCGCAAAGGAACCCCTTTCCAGGCAGGGGGAGGTGCGAAGAGGGCACCCGTATGGGGGCAGAGCTGGGCCTGATCACCCAGGATGTGTGGCCCTGTGCACCCGCCCCAGGGTGCCGGTGGTGGTGGCCTCCGGGCTCCAGGCCCCTGCACCTGAAGGCAGACATCACCCACAACTGTCCCTCCAATGGGGTCTTCTCCCCAGACTGTCACTCAGCCGTCTGGCAACTGCTATGAGCAGGATCGGGAGAAACCGTGACCCCGATGGGGGACAGACACACTCTGTTGTTCACAGAGGTGACAGGGAAGTCCACGAAAAACATGTGGCTCCTGTCAAAACAGGCCCCAGAGTGCTGAGGAGGAGAGGACTGGAAGGGAACCGGACACTTTGCTGTCTGAGTCAGCAAATACCTTCCCTGTGCCCCGTCCCAGGCCCCCCACTGAGAACGGTCCCTCCCTCTCTGCCCCCAGATGTCAAACTCATGTGCTCTCCATCTCCCATCAACAGGAGGCTGGCAAGGTGCCTGACAAATGTCACATGCCCTGTCACAGCGCCACAGAGCTACTCAGGTCCTCCAGGAAGTCAGGCAGATAGCAAGCAAAGCCACGCAAAGCCTCCAGGGCTGGGAAAGGGATCTTACTGTAAGGCTGAGTGCTCGCCAGGAGAAGGCCTGCCCTCACGGGCTGACGGCAAACCAGGACAAGCTGGCATTTCCCCTTGGGGTGCCCTGGGGCTGGAGGGGTCTCGGTGTTCATCTGGCCCAACCGTCAGAGCTGACAGCTGAGCAAAGCAAGGACCAGAAAGGGGGCTGCCAGTCCCAGGTCCCAGGAGCCTGGCACCACCCCAGTTCAGCAGCTGCTCCCTCACTCCTCAAGCACCTGTCTTACCCAGGTGCACGTTCTTCAGACACCTGCTCAGGTGGGCCTAGGGTGCACACCCTGCCCTCAGCACTTTCCCAGATCTATGCCAAAGGCCTGCTCTGCCAGCCCCACCCACGGCCCTCCAGCCTGACTCCCGCCTCAGTTCCCAGAACCAGGCGAGGCCTCCCCAAGGCCCGCAGGCTCCCCTCTTGCATCGACGGGGATGTAAACAGTACAGTCAGAACTCGGGGTTCCCGCACTGCTATCAGCAGTGCATGAGGACACCTCTGAAGCCAGAGCTGACTTTGCAGTGAGCTGCTGAACGCTGCACCAACCAAGGCTCGGTCACTCAGGCCAGAGGCCACCTGGGCCCTGCACCTCTGCACTCAGCCACCCCAGGCTTCCCAGCTTCCAGCTGCCAGAGCACAGAGAAAGCTACTGGGGTCAGAGGGGCGACCCTGGCAATGACCCCTGGTGCTGGGACCACTGTCTGACTTCCCGCTGAACACCTCAGCCCTCCTCTGACCGAGGAGGCCACTGGGCATGCTCAGCTCGCACACGCTCCCTGGCCATAGTGCTCTGGCCACACCAGCTCCTGGTCCTCGGGCCTCTGTGCCTGTCCTGCCAAGGGGCCTGGGCAGACGCTGCCCCTCGTCCTGCTCCACAGCATCTCCGTGCTTTCCAGGCCTCGGCTCAGTGTCAACTCCTCGGAGAGGCTGTAGGATAAGGTGATGAGAACCACCCCATTATCACAGGCCTGGAATTTTCTCCTGCCTACAACTTAACCATAATCAGAGACTGTTACTTTTTCCTCCATTTACATTTGTTTTGTTCGCATCGCCCCCTGCAGACACCCTCCCCCCCACACACACACACACAGACACAAATATAACTCCTGGCACACAGTAAGTGCTCAGGTAAGACTTGCTGAATGAATGACACAACAGTTACTTGACGAATGATCTCCAGATCAATAGGGAGACTGGGAGAAATGGGCCAGGTCAGGCGCTGGAAGCCAGGGGGTGTGGGAGGTCTGAGGCAGGGGGGTGCGGACCCTGCCAGCGGGCGAAGGGCTGAGAGGGTGCTCAGAGAAGGTCCCTGCGCCCGGCTCTATCCATCCCAGGAGGACCGAGGTCAGCAGAGGCCCAGCACGTGGCCTATGTGAGCAGCTTCACTCTTGGCCGGTGAGCGGCGCTGTGATTTATTACACGAGGTCAAAGGAGAGCACACTGCGCTTTATGGTGGGCGTGCAGCCCACGTGGGCAGCGCAGAAGCAGACCAGGAAGTCACGGCCCAGAACAGGGCAAGAGGAGAAACGGAAGGGGTGACCTTTCTGCTGCCGGCATCACTGAAGTGGAGATCCCACAAGACTGCAGACCTGCTCAGAGGTCCCAGTCTCCGAAATCAGGCACTGTACCTGACGAGGCCTCGTGCCCAAGCTACTCGCATCTAGTGGGTGTAGGCCAGAGATGCTGCTAAACATCCTACTACGTGCAAAGACAGCCCCCCCCCCCCCACAATGTAGAATGATCCAGCCCAACATGCCAACAGTGAACCCAGGGATGAGGAACCCTGGAATAATGCATATGAATTCTTTCCACAACTTTGGGAAAAGACGTTATTAGTACACGTTAGTATGACTAAACCCCAGCATACCTCAGACCCTGTGCTGTAAAACACTGACGTCGACACACACACAAAGGGGCTGGGGCCAGCGTGCGGGGTCAGAGTTCAGGAGCCTCCCTCTCCCACCACACCCCCAATCTGCACAAAGTCCAGCTCTGCTCCAGGCTGGTAACGGGGTCATAAAGTCGTGGGTCTGCCTGGGGGCCGGTCTTCCCCTCCACACAGCAAAAGGCCCTACAGGTGGCCAGTGGCACTAAATGGCACCAGTGCTCCTACCCAGGGCAGAAAGAATGATTCACAGCCACCGCCTGCCTGGCCGCGGCACACAATGGGCAGATTGTACCCCACGCTCTCCATGGGAGGACCGGCCTTGTGACTCAGGGCAGCGGGCATGGAGGCTGACCTCACGGCCACCCCAGGACAGGGTCTGTCCTCTGGGGCCAGGGCTCCCTCCTGGCATCTGCCAGCCAACGTTGCGTCATGTGGCACAAGCTGTGTCAGAGGCGATCCCAGGTGGTGACCTCTTCCTCCAGTGACACTGAATCACCAGTCCTCCCCCTCCCCCCAGGGCTCCGCCAGCTGCGGGCAGAAGCCCCTGTGAGGCACATCTGGAAAAAGCAGGCGTGGCGCGGAGTTCTAACTGAGCGCACCCAGGCGAGTGACTCAGCCTCCTCCGGCCTCAGCTCCCTGTCCCAAGAAATGGAGGAGTGGTTCCATCATCCCAGCTGATGTGTGTGCCAGATGAGACGAGGTGAGGGCTGCCCGAGGCGGGGAGGGGCACCAGGGACGTGCCCAGGAAGCGGCGGCCTCTCCATGGCCCCTCGGTGACCACTCGCACCCTTCCTGGCACCCAGCGTTCTTACCCTGACCCCACCAAGCAGGAGGCCCACGTGCCTCCAGGTTCTGCCCTCAAAAGGGACAGAAACTCGCTTAAATCCTGATCAGTTTCCATGTTACCTTCCTAATCAGATTAGAAGACCCAGAACAACAAAGTTTTTGTTCCTTCCACATCCACTCCACCCCTACAGCACGCAGCACAGGGCCTCACGCTGGTGGCTGCTCGGTAAACATCCGAGGGTGACAGGGTTTGACGCGGCTCAGCTGTGAAGCCGTTCCCGAGCCCGGAGGCCGGGAGCCGAACAGAGCTGTGGTCGTGGAGGTGATCGCCACGGCTCACAGCAACCGCCTCTGAGCTGGACGCCACTGCTCCACGCCACTGCCTTCCGCTGCCAGCCTGCCATGCCCCTCACATGCCATGCCCACCTGGTGAGGGGTGGAGCCAGGCAGGTATCCAGGACCCCCGATACCCACCCGGCCCTGCCTCTGAAGCTGAATCAGTTCACGTTTCCACACCCCTATCACAGAGCACCCCCACTGGGGGACACTTTCACAACTGCTGCCTCGTTGACCCCAATGACAACTAAGAACTCTCAAATTGGCTGGGACCAGCAGTCACAGACAAGGCTCCTGGAGTCACGCTATCGTCACGGTATAATAACGATCATGACAACAAGCTGACATAACTGAGGGGTCCCTGAGCCACCTGGGCCGAGCACCTCGCATGTGTCATCACGGTCCAGGCACCAACGGGAGGAGTGGCGAGTGCTCACACACACGGCCCATGGTACAGGCACTGTGCAGCTGCGTATCACTGCTCACATGCTCGGCCGCCTGGCCTGCAGTGGGTTCCGTGTCCCTAACCCTCCGCGGCCAGTCACGGCCTCCAGATGGGTGGCCACTGAAACATAAGAGTCCACGGCACTTTTCACTTGGGATGGAAACCAGGAGCCAAAACGAGCTTTGCTGAGTTCTCTCTCCTTTGCCTCGACGACCTGCCAGCTTGTTACTATGTAAAATAAGGGGTGGGTGCTGGGGGAACGAGGCTATTAAAAGTTGATTCAATGCTCCTTCCTTTCAGGTAAAACAATGATAAAGAACCAACAAGCAAAGCGTGCATCCTCTGCCTGCATCCGTGACGGAGGAAGGCTCCCGACCCAGGCCCATTTCATGCAATCGAACAGCTGACAGAAACCTGTGAGTGAGTGGACCACATCCTACGTGGGCCTCTGTGTGCCAGGCCAGGCCCAGGCTGCTCCGAGGCTGGCCTGTCACAGCTGAAGGAGGGGGCACTCAAGGCCATGGGGCACGGGGGTGAGGAGCCTCCAGGGGCACGAGAAGCAACCAGGCTCCAATGACTATAGTGTCCTCACTGCTCAGAGTTCACCCTGCACTGGCAATTTCCCACCACCGAGCAGGGCCTCGCTCGCTCCAATTTAAAACAATCTTATCACGCCGCACCCCCGGCCTGCAGGATGAAGTCCAGGCGTCACAGCCTGGCATGAAAAAGCGTCTCTCCAACCTTATCGCCCCGCTGCCCCCAGCACTGGAGGGACGCCACACACAACCCACAGGCTGCACTGTCACCCCGCTCCTCATGCCTGCTCCCCGCTGCCCATGGCAGCTACTTAGTCCCTCCACTGACCTACCAGGGCGCCCAGCAGTGGCCAGCCCCTGTGACACTCTGTCACTCCACACATGGTGGCCCAGTCCCCACACACCAAGCACCACGTGCGACAATGGCGATACCAGGTGGATCTGAAGCATGTGCCCCCCACCCCGCTGGAGCTAACCCCCAAAAAGAGAGACCAGCAGCAGCGACCGATAAACAATGAAACCATCCAAAGGGAGGGAAGGAAACGTGCAGTTATGAGGGTCTGGCATGGGGAAGGAGAATGGGGGGTATCCTTAGTGGGACAACCTGGGAGACAGCGCTGAGGAAGGGGCACCTGAGCTGAGGGCTGGGATGGGGATGGAAGTCCAAGCAAGGGCACTGGGCTGTGCGAAGGCGCCGAGGTGGCAAGAGCTCAGAGCCCGGGCAGCAGCTGCACAAGGGCCGGGAGGGCCAGCATGGCAACAACGGGGCAGGCGGGACAGGACGAGGCTGGGGAGGAGGCGGGGTCCAGCTTGTGCAGCCCCCCACACCATGTCAGGGGTTACAGTCTGCACCGTCACCTCCACGACAGGGCGTGGACCAGGGTTAAGCCAGGATGCTTCTCTTAGCTCATCACTCTGGGGCTGTGAGGACAGTTCCTGGTGTCCCTCTCGGCCTCCCCTCTGTGCGGGGAACTCATGTGGATGGTGCTCAGGAGGACACTGCCACCACAGAGGAACCTGTCCTCGTGTCCAGACTAGGGTGTCCAGGGACCATCTGGGGATACTTAATATTTTTCCAGCTTATCAAGATGGGGAGAAGAGATGACAGTTTAGACTTACATCGTCCCTTCTAAGTTCATTTGGGGGAACCCCAAGAAGATCATGCTCGTGGGACACAGTCACTGAAACCCTGGGCAATTCTGGGGCTGGAAGGGCCAACAGAGGAGGACCAGCCCCTGGCCACACCTGACAGGGGGCCCCGGATGCTCCCCTGAGGCAACAGCTCAAGAGGCCAGGAGACCCCTGAGCCCTGGGACAGGGACCCTCCCACCGCCCCAGCCCCACTGGCCCACAGGGGCACAGCTCCTGAGCAACCTTTGCCCCGATCTGTTCTCTGCATCTCAGGCAGAGCCCCGGTGGCACCAGGCTGCTGACTCCACATGAACTTGGCACAGAAAAACAACTGAGTCATCTCGATAGTTCTCTAAGCCAAGCCCTCGAGGCCAATATTAAAGTATAATTGAAAAAATTTTTAAAGCTTAGGGGTGGTTTCTATGACGACCAGGTTTGGTGATCTGCTATAAGCCTCAGGTCCACGCCCTCCAACCTGTCCACAAGAAGCCAGGAAAAAAAAAAAAAGCATAACCTTTCACCTCTGAGAATTCCTCTCCATCCCTGGGCCCTGGAGGCTTAAATGCAGCACCCTGAGGGCACAATGCTTTAGGGCTGTCAGGATCACCTCCAAACTCGTCTGTCTCACCTCATACCCCAACCACTTTCTCAGGAACCTGAACTCGGCCTCTGGAGAAGGCCCTTTGAGCTGGGCCCCTCTGGGCAAACCATCTTACTCTGTCCGCTTGCAACAAAACATGGAAAGGTCAGCTTGGCTACCCGAGCCCTGGGCTCTGCTGCCCGCCTCTGAAACAGACCTCCCTCTGCCTCTGTCGACCCTGTGCCCCTCCTCCCACCCAAGCCAATGCCTTCTTGCTGATGTCTCAAAAATCTGAAAACAGGAATCTGAAAACGACATGGGATCGAGGTCAAGGGTCGGTCTATCTGATCTGGCTCTGGACCGGAATCTCTCGTGTCTGCCGCAGAGCGGGATGACACGTCAGCACTGCCAGCGCCACGCCTGGTGGCCGGAAGGCCTGCGTGCTGCTGAGCTGGCCTCTTCTCTGCCCCCCCCACACACACCTCCTGGTCCTTCTCCACGTCTCCACGCCAGCCCCCACCCCACCCCCGGCCTCCTCTCTTCCTGGGGCCTCTGGAAAGCGCAGCCTCTCACCCTTTTCCCCAAAGGATTGTTCTCTCCACAAAGGAGGAAACGTCCTGGCCTTATCAGATATCCGGCTTCAGGCAGAAGAACAGACTGCAGCGAAAATTCATCCCAGAAATCCCGGGGGTTGGGAGGTTACCCTGAGGTCACTTCAGTCGTCTGAGGGCTTGCTGGGCGTGTGTGCCCTGGGTGCGACAGACTCCAGGGACCCAGCCAAGATCTCCCTGGGACATGCACCCGGTGGCTGAAACCCTTTAGCTGTACCACCCCGTGTCCCCACACCCGCTTGCCCCTCTGACATGCTCCCTCGCTAACCTTATTTTCTATCAAGACCAGGAGCACGGGGACCTGATCCCCTTTACTGCCCAGTGATCACCTGCCCTGGGCTGTGGGCTGTGTGTGTCTGGTCCCAGGGGCAGTGGATGGGCGGCCCCCGAGGGTGACTGTTCCCTAGCTCCCAGAGCGCGAGGCTGGCTGGGGGCTCTGGTCCTTTATCTCGGAGGACAGCAGGAACATGAGCAATAGTGGTGGCTGGACCACAAGGCCTCAGAGCAGGTGCAGCTGCAGGCACTCAGCCAACACGCGGCCCTGTGCCGTGCACGGACACGCTCCTCACCGCAACCCGCCTCGCTGCAGAGCAGGGCCGATCAGCATCCCCCACCCACGGACAGAAGAGGGGATAAGGCTCCAGGAGGTCGGGGGACCAAATGACATCCAGGTCTTGCTGAGCACCCACTGGGCCCCGAGGGCTGTGAGAAGCACTGTGTCCCTCATGTGACTCCCCCGCCCCCCCCACCCTGCATCAAGTTTTCCTGGAATTAACACCATTTTATGATAACAAAGCTGAGGCTCAGCGAGGTCCCAGAGGAGCCCAAACGCACCTTTCCCCGTGGCCTCTGGCCCTCAGGAGACACTCAGGCCACTGGCCAGGCAAAGGCCCTGGAGGGCGCTCCATGAGGACAGCACACCCGCACGGCCACAAACGGGCCGCACTGCACGTGGTACCACCTGCACACAGGAAGCGGGGATCTGTGCCAGAGTCAGCCAGGAAGGGGGCAAGAGCCGAGGGGAAGAGGGGGAGGCTGAGCTCAGAGACCCTGAACACAGGGGAGAAAGCAAATGCTGTCAGTAGGGGCGCCACTGGGTGGCCTGAGAGTCCCCTTTGTCCTGACGAAGACAGGTCAGATCTCCACTCGTCACATGCTGAGCAGTGCTAGGTCAAGCATCCTCTCACGAGGGAGGCCTCCCATTTCAGCTGCATTTGCACTGATAACATGACCTTGTTTTTCATGACCACTCTACAGAGGAATGAATCACACGCTTGTCCACGACACAGAAAACACAGGCCCGGTCAGTGGGGGCGAAGGCAGCACCTCCACGGTGGAGGGCGGGTCATAGTGGGGTCCGGTCCCGGGCTGCCAAGACACGGGGTCGAGGAGTGGGTGACAGCCAAGGGGACATGGTCTGCACTCAGAGACAAGCACATGGGGTCCAAGTAATGAGCACAGAGAGGGGGTCTCCACCGAGGCAGGACTCGGGGGTCAAAGGCGGCTATTCCAGGTCAAAAGACCTCAAGGGCTCCCTTCCTCAAGTGTGGCCAGAGGGTCCACCCCCTGTGCCAACTCAGAACCATTGGCTATGGCTGAGGCTGAGTGTGAATGTGAATGTGAGTGTGTGTGTGTGTGTGTGTGTGTGTGTGTGCATGTGCACGCGTGTGCTGAACACGTGGAGGCCACATCCGGATCCGGCTGTACTCTGATCAGTAAATCGTGTCTACACAGGCAGAGGGTGGAGCGGGTGCGAACCACAGCCTGGCTCAATCTCACTTCACACCCAGCGGGACGGAGGCCCAGGCAGAGGAGGGCCTGACCACAAGCCCGCGTCCCGGCCGTGGCAGGCCACTTCCGCGGCCCACGCAGCCAGCCAGGCAGCTAGCTGCTCCAGCTGTCGAGACGCACGGAGCCGTGCCCAGCCTTCCCTCCTCCCCACCCTCGCTCACCTGGAACCTGTGCACCAGCTCCAGGGACTGACTGTCGTTCTGGTCGGCTTCGAGGATGACATCGGTCAGTTTGTGGATAATGACGTCCAGGGGGCCCTGCTCCTCGATTGGCTGGCTGAGGTTTAGCTGCAAGGAGGAGAGAGGCAAAAAAGAACATCAACACCTGAGTCCACGGCCCCACTCTATCCCCACACCCCGCATGTCCCTGGAGCAGCGAGACGGGGCAGGAGGACTGGCAGCTGAGAGAGGCAGACGGGACAAGTGGGACGAACCCGCCAAGATCCTAGAACTCTACCAGGTCAGGCTCCGCATTTGCATCTCTGTCCCCGAGCCCCATGCTACCCAGGGTACAGAAGACACGCACACGGAATCAAGGGGACAGGTGACAAGGAATCTACAGGTCAAGCGAGCATCACTGTGAAACTGCTTTACAGAAAGAGTAGTTACTGAACGAACACCTCCCGTCGGCCCACAACCTAGATTTTTTCGGGAAGGGAAAGCAGGACTCAGAAGTGAAGTCACACGGCCAGATCAGTCCTGAGATCCAGGAAGTCACCCCAAGAAACGACACAGTCTCGGCGAAGTCGCGGTCTCCACGAACCTGAGACCGGCGGCTCGCACGTCGCACGGAACGCAGGGCCCATGGCCCTGGAAGCGGGGTGCAGCACAGGGCCGCCTGTGACCCGTGAGGCACTGCTCGCCCTGCTCCGCTGGCGACGTGTTTATTTTTTCAAGAGCACAGGCTTGGGGAGATGGGCCTCCCAGGGAGCCAGAGCTGACAGACAGCCGGCATCACCTGACGCCGAGGCAGGAGCACCTGCCAACAGCCGCAGCAGCACGACACCCTGCTTCCTGACCTGCCAGATGTCTGTCGCCCAGCATGCGGCTGCCGCCACCTGCGAGACGAGATTTTTTGGAGGCGGCGGGCGCCAGCCTGGCACCTGGCTGACCCCCACTGGATGGCCTCCGTTGAAGGCCAGATGAGGCCACCAGACCAACGTCTGCCCTCGGCCGCACCCCCACGCGGGACTCCCTCTGGGAATCCAGGCTGACTGTTGCAAAGCCGTTAGTAAAGAAAGAACGCTGACAGCTTGGAAAGATAGCTCTAGGAGGCACCGTGTTAAAAACGCGACATGCATTTTTTTTTTTTAATTTTCCATTTTTCCAACCACATGATGAGAAGCGATTTCACAGATGAGGCGGGCGGAGAACAGACTTCTGAAACCTGCCTCGGATCTCACGGCAAGAAGGCGGCGTGGCTGGGATGCACGCTGAGGTCGGAAACTGTGCTTGTCATTCAGGGCCACCTACCCCCAATCCCGGTGCCCACGCCATGCCCCGAGAAGCTGTCCTCTAGAGCCACGACCACTGGCTGCTTTGTCCCCTGGCTCCCTGCCGAGTGTGGCGACTGGCAGCACCCGCAGAAGACGGGAGAGAAGGAGAAGAGAAGTCTGGGTGTTTGTTAACCGTCCTCACACCCCCGCTGTGTTACTGGCAGCGGCCATATCGCCTGTCAGGCAGGGCAGCCCTTCTCCCGAACCACTGTGGTTTCTAGGGCACCTGTGCCACCCTCCCTTCTCTTTGTCCCCTCAGGCCTGGGGCAGGGACAGCTCACCACTCCCAAGGTACCTCACCACCTCCTGGTGGCTCCTGTCACCTGCCCAGACCTTGGCATCCATCCTCTCTTACTTAAAACTCTTTTTCAGTTAAGCCTTCAGAACGTAGCCGCTCTTTCCTGCCGATATCCTTAGCCCTCCTTTTTAGTGTCTGCCAGGAAAGATGTTAAGCGATATCCCCTATTTAAAAAGAAAAATTCCATGGACCTCACAATAAGAAAAAAAAATAATAAAGAAGACTCCGCTCCCCATGGTGACTAGCCTGTGTACAGAACAAACAAAACAAAAAGCAGACCAGCCGGGGCGCCTAGCACCTTTCTGGGGCTCATGGACCAGGAAGGGAAGCAATGCTTGTCCTCATAGCAAGCCCAGGACCCACAAATGACATTCTCACCTTCACAGACCAGGATACCAACCACCCAGAAGGAAAATGACCAGGCAAGGCCGTGCAGTTGGGAAGTGGCCCAGAGAAGGCCTGGACAGAAACCGAACATCGACACCCATGGGCTCACCCCCAGCAGAGCTGCCAGGTGTCCTGAGCCTGTGCAAAAACCCAGCTCATCATCCCCTGGGCCTCAGTTTCCCCCTTGGATCAAAACAGGAACCGGCAAGGGCCTTTCTGGTTCTGTGTGTGGATTCGATGTTACATTCCCATCCAACCCCACTTCCCAGGAAAAAAAAAGCAGAATTTGAAGGAAAGTAGAGAAGCCAGTGGAAAATGGTAACACGGGGAAGGACAGCAAATTCTCCAAAGGTACCACAGACACAAACCTCCTTAGGCTGTGCCCTGTGGATCCACTGTGAGGGGCACCACAAACAAGAGGCCAGTATTTTCAGATCGAGAAGCTACTAGTGGGAGAGAACCAGGTCACACGCGTGACGCCGGCAGTGCATGCATGCTAGGGCCACTCAGAAACTCCATCCCCACCGGCACGCACATCCGCAGAGACAACCCTGCAGGTCTCCTGTGGGGTCCCGGGGGGTGCGGGGAAGCAGGCGGCAGAGGAGATGTCCCTGGCTTGTCCTTGCCTGGCATCGGCGGAGGCCTGTAGACCTGACAACCACGGGCTGTTTGGAAAATAAACCCGCTGCGTTCCTGGCGGCCGCACCGAAGGTAAACAGTCGGGCTCTGGAAGCCGGCCACCTCCCTTTGTGTCGTTTCCAAGCATTTTCGTGCCAGTGTAACCCTTTCACGATAACGGCAATTTGGGACACACATCGTGCCTGGTCTGGTCCCCACTCCGCCGTCTCCCGCTGCAGCATCCTGGCTGCGGCCCGGAGCAGAGCTGCTGGCGTCTCTAAAGGACTCTCCAACAGCTTCTCTCAGGGGGCCAGACAAGCTTCCATCCCCCGCACAATAACGCCTCAAAGGGGCATCAGTCTCCCCACTGGCTGGGAAGGAGACGGGCTTCCCCCTCAGGGGGAGGGGCCCTCAGCGTACAGGACACAGCAGAGGAGGGGACCCTCAGGGGTGCGGGTGGGGGGGTGCCTGAGGAGGAGGGGACACACCTCAGAGGCTTTGCTTGTGTCCCACATGGGGTGGGGAGAGGGGCTCAGGCGGACGTGAACTCACTTCCATTGTGTCATTTTGTTTTTCTGACCACACTCCGCCCCCAGAAAAAGGAACTTTCCCAGAGACCCGTTCGGGTCTGCTCCCTCGGGGTAACGGGTATCTTGTGAAAGGCCGCCTGCTGCGGCCGCAGGAGGCCTGCGGGCACGGGCTTCCAGGTCACGCCACCCTGCAGGCCAATGCTGGACGCCGTCTGCACAGTGCTCCGAGTTCAGAAGCCAGCAAACAAGGGCCCACTGTTCTCTCGGCGGCTGAGCGGCCGGGCTGACGGGAGGCGGGGGAGGGCTGGAGGGAGACGCCACCAAGGCCTGCAAACCCCAGCGGCCCCAAAGTCACCTCTAACTTCAAAAGGGCGACCCAACCATGCCCGGCCCGGCCCGGCAGCATGGGCAGGGCAGGTTCTGACTCCTCGCCACTGGTCACGGGGAGGATGGGCACCACAGATGCCTGGCAACCCCACTGCTCACGGGCTGGAGCAGGTCGCTTAAGTGCTCTGTGCCTCAGTTTCCCCATTCCTGAAATGAGCGTGCTGGGAGGCTTTCCCTACACCTCATCGCACCGTTTCGGTGATTCCGTCTCTGGCTGTGGCACAGGACAGATGCTCAGCACAGGTGGGGGTGGGGGGGAGGCATCTCCGCCACTCTGAGTGCCCAGGATGATGCCTCTGCTCGCTCGCTTGCTCATGAATTCGACAAGCATTTTCCGGGCACCTCCTGTGCGCAAGGCAGGGACGGCCCCCTGCTCTCTCCTCTCAGGCAGTGATGGGAGCGTGCCGGAAGCAGACGCAGGTCCGAGACACTGCCACGTGCTGCTCCAGATCCTACAGGAAGACGTGCCCCTCCGCCTGGAACGTCCCTACCCGCGGCCATCCCTCCCCACCGCCCCCCACGGCTCCTTGTCAACAGTGAGCTCTTACTTGTTTCCCAAGTCCCAGCTCCAAAGTTCAATCCTTTCTCGGACTTCTCAACTCAGCCCACCCCAAGCAGGGAGACTCAGTGGCTCCCTGGTCTCTCTCTCTCTCTTCTATTCCCAGGACCCTTTGCATATCCTCCTGCACAAGGATTATAACATAACTTCATTTCTTTAACACTGACTCGTCTACAAGCCCCCGAGATCCCCAGGCTGAGACCTGGCTTCTCCAGGACCTAGAACACTGGCCGGAGGTGAGAGTTCGGTGAATGTGTGTTAAATGCAACAGACGCTTTAAAGAACAAAGTAAACACTACAGACCAACCAGAAGGGAGGCTCCACGGAAGCAGGTGACTGTCCTGCTGCGGTTAGAAGCAGCCCCCTGGGGGAGGAGGCGTCTAGGCCCAGCCACGGAGGGAGAGGGAAAAGCTGGCTGGGGAAGGAAGGTGTGATTGCGGGGGTGTCAGGAACAGCTGCAGGGACTCAGAACTCGTCTGTATTAAACACTGTATTAAACACGCCTTGTCAATTCCAAATGCCCTCAGGTGCCCCAGGCTACCACCTCTGCAGAAAGAGACTTGTCCTAGGCACTGACCCCAACTGGCACCTTGGGAGGGGTGGCCCAACAACGGGTCCCTCTGTCATTGCAGACAAGAGGCGGAGAATCCAGTAGAAGCCAGGGGGCCAGGCACCTCCCATGAGCAGAATTTTGCTGTGGTATGAACAAATAATAAATCTTTAGTGTGTGAAGCCAAAATCTGGGGTGTATATGCAACAGCAGTGAGCTTACTCTGTCTAACGCAGTCCCCAATAGGGGAAACGGGTATGGGAAGGGGGTGGGGGTGAGCAAGGGTGCATCACAGTGAGATCAAAGGCAGAGGGTTCTTGAGGCTGTACTTCCAGCTCCCCCTTCTCTCCCAAACTCCCACATTCCCCTCGCATGATCGATACCCAGCCAGAAATGAAAGGCACAGAAAACCATCCCTGGGGCTCAGTAGCGATGCCGGGGACTTAAGAAATCTGGTTCCCACCCCCATGTGGGGACCTGCTCGTCCCCTCGGGAGGCGAAGACAAGGTGTTACAGACGGCAGAGGCCCAGGGCTGCTGAAAACAGTCTACACGTATCCAAACAGCCCAGGCGGGCTGCCGCCCACCTCCCGGCTCAGAGGCGGCAGGTGTGTGAGGCCAGGTCTGTGGGGTCCCCACCCTCTCGGTACCTGTTTTTAATCCTAGTTCGTGTGCGAGCCACCCGCACGCCTGCTCTGTGCTGGGCTCTGCTCTGAACACTGCACTGCACACACCTTAACTCCTCCAGTCCTCACAGCGGCCTGAGATGGGACCCAGGAGAGAGGCAAAAGGGTCCTAGTAAGACCCAGGGAGACCTAATGAGCAAGGCTGTGCAACAACCACCGCTTGGAGCTTCCTGGTTCATAGGAGGGTCTTCTGCTCCAGTGAGGCAAAGCCTGGTGGGCTCCTGGTCACCGGAACGATCACCGGAAAGACCAAGCCATGATTAGAGCTTCAGGTCCCACCCCCATTTCTCCAAGGGAGAGGGGCTGGCAGTTAAGTGAACTGATGAATCGTGCCCGCGTGATGAAGCCTCCAAAGACCTCAAAGGTACAGACAGGGTTTGGGGAGCTTCTGGGCTGGGGAACACATGGAGGTGCTGGCGAGAGGCTCCCCCCCAGAGGGCACGGAAGCTCTGCGCCCTTTCCTGCAAACCTTGCCCCACACGGCGCTTCCCTCCGGATGTTCGGCTACGCCCCGTCTCACACCCGTGTGTAATAAACCGGTAAACAGTAAGTGAACTGTCTTCCTGAGTTCTGTGAGCTGCTCCAGAAAATTAATTAAGCCCAAGGGTGGAGTCGTGGGAACCTCTGGTGTTTAGCCGACTTGCCCAGGAGCACAGGGCACCACCTGGACGTGAGGCTGGCATCCGCAGTGCGTGGACGGCAGTCTCGTGGGGCCGTGCCTCTAACCTGGGGCGCCTAATGCTGTTTCCAGGTAGGCAGTGTCAGAACTGAGTTACATTGCAGGACACCCAGCTGGTGTCCCAGAGCTGCTTGGCACAAGAGAATCTCCCACACATCTGGTGCCAGAAGTGTTGAGTGTGATGCAAGTGTGAGTGTAAAGAAAAAACACCAGAGGTGCATTTTCCCTACGTAACAGTGTACTCGATGCATGTCAGTTACACCTCCCTAGTCTCACCATTCGCATTATTGCTACTGACCAGTGGAAATTTCCTGGACTTCCATCAATAAGAGCTCAAGGACAGGCCAGCATTTGAATTTTGCAAAGCGAGGCCACTGGTATTGGCTCATGTTACACTCCTCACAGTGTTTGTTGCCACAATAAACTTGGCTGTCACTGTTGAGGATGATTAACATTTAGAAAACTCTCACTTTGGGCCGAGTACTAAGCTAACAGGGCTTAAGGCACGAGGTGCAGATGAGGACACTGAGTCACAGAGGGGTGAAGTAAATAACTCACCCAAGGTTACAGAGTGGCAGCTGCAGGGAACCCAGGCCTCCCCTGCCAAAGCCAGACAATTAACCTCTAAGCCGTAAGGTGTCCTGGGCGCCTCGGGCTTTCTTTCCATCCCCTTCCCCCTCCATTGACACCCTCGGAGTGGTATGTTTTCAGCTGACTTCAAATGGAAGTCACTAGATCAAAAGTTTTTTCTCGACTGAGGTCCAGATAAAACAGCCCAGATGAAAAGTGAGCGGCATACCTCTGATTGATTCCTCTGCCCGCTCCACAGATCTCAGCATCGGGGACAGAACTGCCACCACCAACGTTTAAAGGCCTCCTCGTGCAGAAGCAGGTCCCTCCCGATGGAAAGGTCGGGTCCGGTGCCCCGTGGACAGACTTCGAAAGGGAGCCTGGCCGCGGAGGACGCAGCGTGGGGCATGTGTTATTCAGAGGGGTAGTTGCAAAAGATGACTTGGGGAGGGAAGACTGGACAAGAGCAACTCTCTCTATCAATCAAGGGACCTCAATGTGGCCCTCAAAAGGTCGGGGACTAGAGGTCACATGGGGCTGGCCACCCCAGCGGCCTGCAGGTGGGGGTGAGGGGAGCTGCCACCAATGCTCCCTCACCCAACTACTTAGTAACCAGTCCAATCTGGGCTGGATAACCTTTCTCCCCTAGTCCACAAGTAGATGACATGGTCTCATGGTGAAGGTTCCTTGCAGCTCCTAAGTTTTGGGAATTTAAAATCTGATTTTATTTCAAAGAGTCAGAAAAGTTACACCCACTCGGCAAGCGTGGCTCCTTAAAAACATGCTTCATCCCCTGAATTTTCAAAAGCTAAGAAAGCCCAGGCCTATGCCCAACACTAGGGAGCCAGGTTCGAGAGTAGATTAAAAGGATAAACACGTCTATGCCCTTGACCCAGGAAGCCCACTCCTGAGATGCTGGCCTAAGGAAAAACCAACAGGCAAAAAGCACTCCCAGGCCAGAAAGATTCACTAAAGTCGCATAAACAAGAGAAAAGACAGAATACACATCCCCAAACCCGGGACTGGCTAAGGAATAATGGCACACCCATGCCAGGGGGCATTAAAGAGCTACTAGGATGACAATGACGAGGTCTAGCGGAGACATGCGTGGGTGTGTGTATTACAACCATGTGAAACCACATTTGCTGTGGACAACGGTGGAAAGGAAACACAAACATGAAAATGGGAGGATTCTGGGCAAAGCAGTGCCTTTTGGGACACATGGTTGGACCTCATTTACTGATGCCCTTGAAACTGGGTGTGGTCATGTGACTGGTTCTGGCCAATGAACTCTGAGAGACCATGAGACACAGCACGTCCTGGGCAGAGCCTTTAACTTAAGTGCCAGGGCCTCCCGAGCCCTTCCTTGGCCCGCTGGCACAGGACGGGCAGCATTCGCGATGGAGGCCGCTCGGTCTTGGGCTCTGAGCGACTATGAGGGACAGCGGCCCCCGCTGACCCCCTACGGACATGTGGCATGAGTGAGACGGAACAACACACTGTTTTCAGCTACCATGATTCGGGGGCTGTTCGCTGACACAGCACGACCTAGTCCAGCCTCCCTCACGGTCCCGCAGCTGTTTCTTTCTCCCTGTGTTCGAACAAGGGCAGTGAGGGCGGGACGGGGGAGCAGACGGAAGCAAATGAACCCCACACAGGTACCTGAACAGGATGAGACTGGGCTTCTATAAGCTATAATTTAGCATGTGGATAAAATACGATAGTGGGGACTGATCCTGTAGGGGATGATGACTTGTCCCATCCCTTACGGTCAGAAGGCAGAAACCTCGAAGAGAGCTACACCACCGATGTGCCTGCCCAAAAGACCCCTAAATCTGCCACAGGAGCCCCTCGGCCCCAAAAGACCCCTAAATCTGCCACAGGAGTCCCTCGGCCTGGTGTCACTCAACCCCGTGTCACTCAGCCCCGTGGCCCCTTCACAGCGGCACCTGTGGCCCCGAGTCAGGGTGCTGGGAACCAAGCCCTCCCACCACGTGCCACGCACCAGTCTGCTCCTATCCTCAGGGGAAAGCACAAACCACAGGCTCAGAAAAAAGGAAAGGAACGGGGAAGGGCTGGCAGATCTGGACCCACCTGGAGGCCAGACTCAAAGGCCATGCATGCCACAAAGGCTGACTGGACCGTGTATGGGGGTGGAGGCCCCCACTTATTAATGTCCTGTCCCCGGGCTAGAGGAGGAAACCCAGAGTCCTCCTGCCCCTGGGAAGGCACGGCCCTCACCTCCCTGAGCCTGTTTCCTCACCTGCAGAGCGAGGGCAAAGAGACATCCTTCCTAGAATCACCCGCCACACGCGACGAGGGGGCAGGCGCCAGGCCCCCATGGGAGCCATGCTCACTGCACAGATGGCAGTCAGTGATTAGGGTTTTATTCCTCGTGTGAGGCTGAATGTTCTCGAGCTTCAGTGTAAGCCTCGCTTGCCCTGCCTGGCTCTCTGCCAACACGACCCTAATAATCACCTCCACCACAACCACCAGGACAAGCAGGACACCCCAGGTGCCATGCTGAGCACAGGACAGACCTTATCTCATCCAATCCTCATAATGTCCCTGGGAGGCAGAGAGGGTTGTTACCATCTTAGGTCCTGGGAGGCAAAGCAGCTAAGGGGGAAGGGATAAACGGTAAGCTGGGGAGATAGGTCCCCACCCCCAAGGTCCCTATGACTCTAGGGCAGACATTCTTCAGCCCTTGGCTTTCTTTAGGGCTGCCGCCCTTCCGGGAGGTGCCCAGCATGCAATAGGGCAGAGTGGGGCTAGGGCGGCTAGATGAGGTCTGGGAATTGGTCCCAAGAGCTGCTCCGCCCACCAGGGCCAGTGGCAAGACTGGGTCTGCCTGGGAGCACCACAGGCACAGGGACAGGGACCCCAGTGCAGTCCTGCCCACTGCTCCAGGAGACAGGGGGGTGATTCTGAAATCCCAGCTGAGCAGCCCAAAGCTTTCAAACAGAACTCCATCTCCTGAGAATCTGTGCCGAGAAGCACCGCCAAGCATGTCAGGGCCTGGACTCTGGGTCTTTCCGTCCTGCCTGCTGACACCCTGCTGTCAGCTCAGCTGGAGCCCCCTGAGCTGAAGGGCCCTCACCAGCACCCCCTGCCAGCAAACCCTGCAGGAGCTTTGGGAAGCAAAGGCACCCACAGCATGCGCTGATAATACCTACGGAACATTTTGCCAAGGAGAAAATCTCTACTTTTCTACATTTCAAACGTATCATGTTTTCATTTTTTATTTCTTCACTCCCAAGATTGTGTTTTAAATTATCTCAGGGTTTCTCCAAGTATTTCGATGCATTCATCCTCATTCATTGCTTTCTACACGCCTTTTACAATAGGACTGGGACTGAAGATGAGTTTATTTCAAGACAATTTAGGGAAAACTCATGGTTTGATGTTGAATCTTCCAAACAAGAACAAGGTAAGCCATACCGGCAGCTCGTATCACACATGGCCAACATTTTCATATATAATCACTTCCTACACACTGATACGAAAATGAATCAACAAGAAATAAAAATATGTTCAGACATAAGTACAGAAAAATAAAAATGACTCCAAACATATAAACATTAGAAGATGGTCAATGTCACATATAAGACAAAAGCAAGTTACAAGTACAGGAAGATACCAGTTTTTGTACGCCAGATCGGCTCAAGTCTGAGAGTGTGATGAAACCCCATGTCAGCCAAGGTGTGGGGAACCAGATACCCAAACACATGGCGGAGGGGGTGGGTGCAAATTCCCAAATTCGAATCGTCTCAGTAGGAAGCAAGCTGGTAACATCTGTCTTGATTTTAAATCACACGCACTCTAGTCCAGCTGATCCACTTCTAGGAATTAATCATGGGTGAACTCGCAGTACAAGATTAGGCATTGCTAAGCACTGCTGTTGCATTTCTTGTATTGCTGCATAGCAACAAAAAAAAAGGGGGGAGGGGGAGGAGGAGGAGGGGAGGAGGCAGGGAAGGAAGAGAGAGAGAGGGGGAGGGAGAAAAAGTCCATCAGGAAGGACTGACTGAACCATCTACAAATGCCCTAAGGTGGAACATTACGCAGCCATCAAAAAGAATGGGAAACTGAAGCAGAGAAGTCTCCAGTAAGGAACAGATCACTGAGCACAGAATGCTGTGACATGTAGGGGAGGAAAAAGGGTTGACACACGTCCATTCGCTTGTATATAACAGAGTATCAAAGCGGCAGCCTCTAAGGATAACTGGGGGTGTGGAGATCGGGGTGACAGGAGACCTGTGTGCCCCTCTGAATTTCCATCCAGTGAGATGTATTACTTATATAGTGTTTAAGCTGCCAGGGAGGCCTGGAAAATGAATCCAAAGACAGCTGCCTCCACGTCTGATGAGACAGCGTTGGGCCAGCCTTAGTGTGTGCCCAACCCAGAGCAGGCCCCTCCTGCAGGCAGCACCCCAAGTAGCAAGGCATCGGCTCCCCCTTCTGGGAGCTTCTCTGCTCCCACTCCCTCCAGACCCTCACCCGCCACCGTTCTTGCTGGACTGTCCACCCCCAACACCAACCAGCACGCGCCATTCGGGTTCAGACTGGACTTTTCCGAATACCCTGGGTCCTAGGCCACTGGAGGGTTACAGAAGGGTTTTCCCGGGCCTGTGTGTCCTCACCAAGGTCAGAGACTGTCCTGTTCCTCCCTGTGACCCCCTGCAAGGCCTGGCACAGTGCCCAGTGGTGCCAGGGACCCACAAACGTGCACTGAATTTGTTTCCTGAGGCTGGAGACTCACACATACCTCCTACCCACCCACTCACCATTCATTCTCACCATATTTATTGAGCACTTACAAAACCGACCCCCGACCCCCAGGTAAATGTTACTCTCATGCTCCGTTAAGAAAATGAAGAGAGAGATCAGGCAACTCAGCCAAGGTCACTGCCAGTAGGGGGCAGGCCCAAGGGAACTGCTGACCACAAACTCTTACCTATTCCTTTCCCCACAGCCATTACCTCATTCTGTCTTCAGAAAACTGCCCCACCCCCCACCACTGCTCCCCCAGAGCCTGGACTAGACCCCCAAGGCCTCCATCTTAGTGCACCTGTGTTGGGCTTGGGGAGAGGTGCTCCACAGGGCCCAGTGGAGGAGCCCCCCATGAAAGACTTCTGCAAAAGTTCCAGCTGCCCCAGGAATAAGCTGCAGATACTCTGAGCCTGGCGGGGTCAGGAAGTCGAAGGAGCCTCTGGACCACAGAACAAGCCAGAACACACAAGGCCAGGGGACGGGCAAGGTGACAGGGACACCCCCATTCCCGGCATAGGACGTGCACCTTGCAGGGAGGCCTGGAAGCTTTACAGTCCCTGTTCTCAGCCAAAGCCAGCACCCCTGGGGGCTAGAGACGCCAGTGCTCCAACCACAGCATAAAGGGACAGAGGGAGGAGCCACCATGTCTCAGGGGAAGGCACAACTTACTGGGCCGAGCGTCGTCCTCCCAAGCAAACCATGACGTCTTAAAGGCCCCTGCCTCGGGGTGCCCGTCCACAGCCGAGCATAAAGCAGGGCTGAAGAGTCACCAGACACTGACCCTCAAGGACGAGCAAAGGAGGAGCACAGAGACAGGCTTCTGCTCGCCTCATCTGACCGTCCCAAAGTTGAAAGCCTGAGCGCTGAGGAGGTTATGGACCCCACCCCCAAGCTCCCAGCCCCATGAATTCCATATCGAGGCTCCCCTTCCAGGCACCCCCACTGCTCTATACCTGCGCTGGCTCTCACCTTTGTCCCTGCACTTCCTAGGGAATCTCAGATCGAGCCCTGACTGGCCTGGGTCCCAACTTCCCTCCTGGTTGGTAAACTTGAAGTTGGTGTCCGATTCATGCTGGATCCTTTACTTGACCCACCCCCAACCCCCACCTCATACAAACCATGTGCTCGGCAAACGTTGAACCGTGTGAGAGAAGAGCACCCTGCAGGATAGAGGGGCGGCTGTTTGCACTTAGCAGAAATTAACTGGAGAATGTGCAAAACTAAAATGAGGTGAGATGTGTCCCATGGGACAAACTCTCAAAACATCAAGAACACAAGAGCAAACCTGATTCTGCTCTTTAGGAGAGTTAAAAGAGAACCCATGGCTGCTTCACCAATCTCACACAACAGGCTGTCCTTTATTCTGTTCTTGTTCTCTCTAAATCAAAGTTGGGGTGGGTGACAAATGAAATGACAAGAGTACCTGCTTCACAGGGCTACATTTTTAGCCATCCATTCATCCATTCATCCATCCATCCATCCATCCATCCATCCATCCATCCATCCATCCATCCATCCATCACTATGACTAAAGACTTTGTGCCTGGCATTGCTCAAGCACTGAAGATATAGCAGTGGACAAGATGGCTAAGGTCCCTGTTCTCAAGACCTCATACTTTAGTAGGGAGAAAGACAATAAATAAACAAAATAATTTCAGGCAGCCATCAAGCATTACAACATCAATAAAATCAGTGCAGAGAGCATGATGGGAAGGGTGGAGGCACTAATCAGAAGATGCCCATTATGGGTTGTCTTTCCCAAAAACATTATATTAAAGTCCAAAAAAAAAAAAAAAAAAACAAACCCATGACTTCAGAAGTGACCTTATTGGGAACGGGGCCTCTGCACATGTAATTAGTTAAAATGAGATGATACTGGAATAGGGTGGGCCCCTAAGCCAGTATGACTGATGCCCTTTTACAAAGGAGAAACTGGGGCACAGACACACACTCAGGGCGAAGGTTACACGAAGATGAGGGCAGAGGTCACGGTGATGCATCTGCAAGCCAAGGGGACACCCCGGACCGCCAGCAATGCCAGAAGCTAGCGGAGAGGCCTGGAGCAGAGTCTCCCTCCCAGCCTCGGAAGGGACCACACGTGCTGGCGCCGTCATCCAGCCTCCCAGCCTCCGGAACGGTGCGAGGGTGTGTTTCTGCTGTTTAAGGTCCCCGGTCAGTGGAAATGTGTCACAGAAGCCCGGGGAACTACTGCAAGGCCCCCCCTAAGGAAGCACCATCCGAGCTGGGACCTGGAGAAGGAGGGCCCTGAGCAATCTGGGGAAAAAGCATTCTGAGGAACGGGGAAAGCCAGCTCTGGACCCCTGGACAGAGGCTGGGTTTAATGGCTCCCAGGGGGCAAGGGACACGAAGATGGGGCAGGTTGTACAGAGCCTCCGAGGCCAGGGTCAGGAGCTGGAGTGTGTCCCCAGCTGCTGGAGGATGTTGAGCAGAGAGCTACACTTCTGGTCCCTTTAAAGAGACCACCCCGGAAGCTAACAAATGACAGGTGTCCACACCCTGCCTAACACACACTGTAAGCACCTGATACGTGGCAGGTGTCATCTGTATGGCCCCGCAGAACAGGGGGCTTAGGTAAGAACTTCAAAATGATGATGCTTTGAGGAGAGTAGGGAATCATGGTTCAGAGGCCTGGTACTGGGTACTGACACCATGTGACCTGGGGCCACCATTTTCCTTGTCTGAATTCCTGGTGTGAGGACGGCCGCCCACCCCCACTGGGATGCCCACTTCACGTCCCAAACCAGACCTCCTTCTTCCCCACTCCGCCTGGCTCCCGTCCCGGGGTGTTTTTTATTTTTCTGCTGACAACAGAACACACATCTCAGTGTTTCGTGTCCATGTTGCACCCAGGGCAGCAAAGGGCAGCCCAGGCCACAAGTGGCTAAGAATCCTCCAAGCCAAGAATACACACGCTCTGTGCATCCTTTTTAACGGTAAGGACGGGAAACTTTTGAGTCAAATTTCTACAAAGCCTGCATGGATGACTCTTGAAGCCCCAAAGTGGTGCTCTTTCTATATTCACTTATTTCCAGTCCAAAGAGAGCCCCCACCCCACCCCCGGGGGCAGTTTTCGGAACTGGTATTTGACACAACGTGAATGAAGGGGTTTTTAAAAAGTCAATCTCATTTCATGAAAAAGAGAAGTTCAATACTCAGAATCGCTGGGCTGTGACAAGTTAAACAGGCGTCTTTAGTGCAGGACTTCTCAGGTACTTTAAAATGCTCACCCACGCCGGAGATTGACAAAGGGGGAAGAATTTGATTCTAAAACTCTTCCCATACTTAGGAGAAATCTAGAGAATAATCCAAGGTCACATAAATTTAGAAACCTGACACAATCCCCTCCCCACAGGTGGGGCTAGGAAATGCACCTGACCTGCCTTTGCCCGAGATAGGAGGGAGCCCCCAGGGGTGAGGCAGGCACTGAGCCAGGAGGGCACACTCGGTGTCCTTGGAAAGCTTCTGGTTTCAGTGCCCTGCAGCAGCACATTGGAGACCCTGGCCAGACGAGACTCGCCACTGGGAGACCAGACTCCACGACTGCAGCACACTCTCTGCCTCTGAGCAAGCTGCGTGTAAGCTCAGCTTTTTACGTCGGGTTGACAGGTGACCATGGCCGGGACAGCGCCTGTCCCCTGTGAAGCCAGCCCCTCTCTGGCAGGTGGGCCTGAGCCTTCTGCAAAACCTGGTCGGCTCCATGTCACGGGGGCAGCAGCCGCTCAGAGGCCGCTTAGAAGGCCCTGCCTGACACAGGGACGCCCCGGGGAGACTCAGAGTGAAAGCAGCCACGGGAAGATGCCCGTATGCGGTGTGAAAGGTGCTGCCTCTGGTGGGATGGAACCAGGCCTGGGTTTTTCCCAGGGCCTGCAAACGGAGTCGGCAAATTTAAATGTGTTGTGTCACAGGTTCTGCTCAGAGGCCTGTGGCTAAGTGGAGTCTGTCCATTACTGCAGTCCTATACAGGTGCGAAGAGGAGGACCAGGGTCATCTTGAACCGAGCCCGGATGTGCGGGAAACAGGGTCACGGCGGGCTTCCTGGCGTGGGCGACGTCAGCTTCAAACGAACGGTGCCTTAGCACCACGGCAGCTCGGAGGAACCGGAAGAAACCACCACACGTCGACTGCAGGGTGACCTTGCCTGACAGAGTTGCCTCCTCTCGTCTCAGCAGGAGCCTTTGCAATGTCCCATAGCAGTGGCCGGCCCCGTCTGCCTCGTCACACATCCCAGCACCTCCCCTGGGCCATCGGCTGGCTGATTTAGGAGTATACAGTGTTGGCAACAACCAGTGGTTCCCATGGCAACCACGCCGCCCTCGGCAGGATGAGGAAGACTTCGGAAAGCCCAGCAACCACAGGCAAAGCCACCGGGTTTATGAAATGCGAAGAGGCGCTTGGGTTCCCCGATTCTCACCCAGAAAACTCCCTGCCCTGTGAGGATCCTACAGGCTTCCTTCCTCAGAAGGTGACTCCAGTACCTCTGCCCAGCTACACCTTTACTCATGTATCTGTGTGCTCTTCTAGAACCTTCCACAAGGAATGGAAGTAGGGGGTGGGCTCTGCCACAGCTCTGACCATCTTGGGCTGGGATAATCTGTCTGCTATCCTTCCCCTGTCAGAGGGCAGGAAGTGTCCTTGTCACCTGGGTACCCGAGACCTCGAACCTGAGTGAGGTGGGGTCTCAGCGAATGTCTGTGGCTCGCTGAATGGACGCATGATGGCCACCAAGCAAAGGTCAAGTCGATAACTAAGAAGAGGGGACTCACTGAGGGTGGAACGGACAAGTCCTGCCCGCAGCGGAGAAGGCTGGTGTGGCTCCAGCACCCAGGGTCTCACGCCCTGCCTCCCCTCACCACGGGGCCCAGGCGTCAGTGAGGTGGTAAGGGGCCCACGCCACCTCAGAGACCCAGCCCTCCTGCCACCCCTGGGAGTAACAGCGCCTTGGCAGCCTTCTCTCTCCCCCACCCCACTCCGGGCTGCAGTGACAGGTCATCCCCTCGGCACCCACAGACCAGGAGTGAGCCAGCCCCCAGGTGAGCACACACTCTCGTGGGGTCCCCCCGATCTCCACGGGGCTTGCCGTCTCCCAGGACAACCCCCGGGCCCCCTGTATCACCACCCTTTGTCAAACGAACACCCTGACTCTGCTGATGGTGATCTCTGGGACCCTGGTCACCCCACTTCACAGTCATCCATTCAACACAGAAGCCAAGCACTCACACAGTACCTAACTAACCCCACGCCAGGGCCCAGGGGTGCGCCCGCCGGGGGCAGACACAGCCACCATTGCATGGGGCTCTTCAGGATGACACAAAGGGAGGTGTAGTTACTCAAGCTTAGGCGGTCATCTCGGAGGCGGCGGCCGGTGAGCTGAGCGTGAAGACGGCAGGTGTGTATACCTGTACACAGACACCAGGGCGTCCCAAGTCACCGGCACAGACCAAAGCGCTATGGAGATGCTGCATCAAGAGTCCAGGAAGAAATGGGAGGTCAGCAGATGGACAAAGAGGCAGCACTGCCTCGGACACGAGGATGGCAGCGTGGGACTCTTGGAAGAGAGGGACTCGACAGCAGAAAGCCACACGAATGAGAAGCAGTGGTCCAACGGGCACCGCCGATGCCGTCCAGGATGGTCATCGCCACTGGCCGACTGGTAACTGGCGCCCTGGCAGTCACTCTACCTGTCCAACGCTCCCTCAGCATGAGGAGACCGCGGAGCCCAGATCCAGCCAACCCTGAGTCGGTCTGGAACTTGAAGGTCAGGACTCTCTGGCCAGGAGCCCACAAAGGGCTGAGGCCCAGGGCTTCATTGGGCCATGGGCCTGGTGGACAAGACTTGGCAGAAAGGGGTATGTATGCGGTACCAGGTGGCCGCCCTTCCCCCGCCCACCACCTCGACCTGAGCATTTTGATGGTTACGTCACTGTTTTCTTATTCCTAAGGAGCATCCTTAGAGAAGATGGGAACAGGTGGGAGGGGTATTCACCAAGGCCTCCCCTTCCCGAGACACAAGCTAAAAGCATCATGATGTGGCCAGCAAACCTGCCCCCTCCCCATGGAGCCGGCGGTCAGTAACCTGGAGGGAGGACTAGACAGACAGACAGACTGTGTCCCTGTCCTGCTGTGTGCACATCCTGCAGCACTGAGCCCCACTCTGAGACGCCCAAGGGGCGCAGGGGCCTGAAATGTCCAAAGGGCACACGGTCAAGGCCACAGCGGTTGCTCCTCTGTGACAGTATGAGGAAAACTACAAACGTCTCATTGTGCAAGAACAAACCAAGGGGAAGAAACGTGACTTAGGCTCAGTATACACAGCTGGTTTCACATTCTCTGACACCGCAAGCAGTTAGCATGCCACCCTCCCGGCAATGGTGGGGGCACATGTGACCCTCTGGGGTCTTGTTCTGCTTGCCGGCAGCACCCTCCCCGCATCACTCCCCACCCGCCTAGAGAAGCAGAAGTATGACTCCCTGGCTTCAGCCCGCAGCGGGGGCAGAGGGCTCCCCCATCTCGCTCCCATAATTACTCTCCAAGGCGCACACACCCATCACCCAGGAACACTGACCCATTCTCTCGGCTCTGGGATCATGACCAAAACCACATGCTGCCCCCTCTCCCACTCATCTCAGTACCAGGGGGCGGGGACATGGCTCCAAGAACTGGGGAATGCTAAGAAAAATCTCGCAGAAGCAGACAGGGCAAGGAGGGGCTGGGAGTAACTGGCAGCGGCCAAAGCAGAGGAAACCAAAATAAAGCTTTCCAAAGGGAGAATAAGGACCTACCTACCTGCCCAGGGGATGAGAGAGGGGTGCAGCCCCCAGACCACAATGCCCCATGGCTGCCCGGGAGCTGGGAAAGCCACAAAACAGAGCCCCCCT
This sequence comes from Macroglossus sobrinus, assembly GCA_004027375.1. Lineage (NCBI taxonomy): Eukaryota > Metazoa > Chordata > Mammalia > Chiroptera > Pteropodidae > Macroglossus > Macroglossus sobrinus. Next base: position 53,499 of record PVKZ01003858.1, read on the forward strand.
AACAGGGAGGACCCTGCAGCTCTCCCTGACCCTCTCAACAATGCTCCTTTTTTCTGGGGCAGTGACCCCTCTTGTCAGGGTTGTTCCCAACAAGGCTGCCCTGGGGACTGTTCCCCTGCTCCCTGGGTGGCCCCCTGCTTGGAGACGCAGCCTAGCAGGGCAGTCCCAATCCCTGTGTGGGGGCCACACAGGAACCCCCTGATCAGAGCAAACCTCCCTGCCAAACCCCTGACGCCAGGGCGAAGTCACCTCCGGGTCCCCTGTGTGGTCAACAGGAAGGAGAGCACAGCACGTCCTCACCCGGGAGGTCAGATCCCACCTGCCTGCTTTCCCAAGGGCGGGACGGAGTGAGTGTCTGCGTGTATTTCAGACACGGCCAAGGGTCAAAGTCACACTGACTTCTAACAGAAAGGCAAACTTTAGTAAGGATTATTAGGTATTTCAAGAAACGTGATGGGTGGGATGAAATGGCCACCACTGGTGAAGGTCCAGCTAGGCTTTGCTCCAACCCCAGGACGGAGCAGCCTGAATCCTACAGCAACCTGTAAGCACTGACCCCACTTCACAAAGTGGGGGTCAGGCCTGGGACTCACGAACACCCAACTGCAGATCACAGGCTGGAACACAAATCAGGCTTGCAGAGGGTGCAGTCTGTAAACCCAAGTACCCCATGTGAACCTCAAATGGACAGGGCTGCGTCTGCTCACCAGCAGCTCAGATTCCCACAGCGGAGACAGTGCAAGTCAGGTGGATGGGAAAAGATACCAGATGTTGCTATAAAGTAATGCAGCTTAAGAAAATTTTTTTTAAAAAAAACTTGTCAAATTAATACCTGTTCATTTTAAGAGATGATTAAATTCCAAGTTATTCACACCAGACAATTCCTCTCTGATCTGAGATAACCCATATTTTGCTTTACGTCCCTCCCATGTTGAGATATATTTTTCCCAAAATTGGAATCATACTACATAAACAGATTTGGATCCCACTTTATAATGAAATATGCTATAACAAACATTTCATGGATCATTACATAGTCTTCTAAGTCATTGCCATTTGAAGATCAATAAAGCATCATTTATTTACCCAACTCCCTATCATTTAACATTTGGTCGTTTCCAATTGTACGATAACATAGAAAAAAAAGGGTTAAAAGTATCCTGTATACTTTTTTTTTTTAAGGGAAAAGAAGGAAGGGATATATGTTTAAGCCTGGAAAACGATTTTCCTGAAGACAAAGAGGTGAGATCCTAGCAACTACCTACAAATCCATCGAGTGGAAAAACCTCAAGCCCTGGTCCTGCCAGAAAATAACACGTGTCATTAGCTATGGCCGAAAACCTGTGACCTACCTATTTCTTGCTCAACTCCTTTCCGAACCGAGCCCCAAAAGCTGTCCCCCGAGTTCTTGAGTATGTTCCCTGTGCTGCTGCCATTGATCCACAGAGCCCCACTGCACCCAGCTCTCACGGGGGTCACTGCCATATCGAAGTCTGCCACCAGCTCCCCTGGTCCTGCAGAACGGAGCCAGGATCCTGAGTGTCCGCCTCCCAGGGGATCCAGCCCCAGCCTGCCTTCAGCACCTGCTGCCCCCACTCCATCCCTACACCTACCAGCCAAGCAAGACTCCTCCTGCTCACTGCTCCCCAGAAACAGACTGCGCCCCTCCCCCCCACTTTGTTTCAAACAGGTTTTTCGTGATCAGTTGACTTCTAAGAGAATCCTCCTCCTTCACCCTTTGCCTGCAGCTTCATAAACCTAAGGCATTGGTGTCAGACCACAGAGCCTGCCGGGGCCACCACTCACCCCCACTGTGCTTCAGTTGCCATCCAGTGGGGAGAGGGAGGCACCGACACCCCGAAAGGGTGGCTGCGAAGTCACTCCTCACAGATGGTGGCCTCTCGGGGTCCAACCCTGCCCATCCCGCATAGCACGCCCAGCCGGCCAGCAGTGCGACAGGCAGGTAAGGCCACCTCGATGCCACTTGACGGCTAACCCTTGCCACCTCGGCCTGCACAGCTGCAGTCCACATAGGACCGGGGTAGGAGGAAAACTAGGGGCACGTTCACCTGTCCCCCATGGCTCCCTACCGGCTGACCACCCCGCCCCTGCTCCACAGACCCGCCAACTCTCCATCCAACCCCAGAGACCCCGGACCCTCTCTGATGGGGTCTCCACACACGTCCCCATCCATGCTGGGAGGTACCCACAACAAAAGAACGTCCAGTGTGTCTTCTATTGATTCAGGCAACATTTTGCTCCTTTTGGGTAAAACTGTCTTAATTTTAAAATCTACAACCTGGCAGGCTCTTTACCCTCGTCATCTCCCTGCAAAGAGGGAACAGTCCCATGATTTCACACCCATTCTACAGACCAGAGAACCGCGTCTGTGTGAGGCAAAGAGGAGTGAGCCCAAGGCCCCCCTGCAGCAACTGCCAGACCAGACTCGTGCCGGGGTCCTTGACCACAGCCCTACGAAATGACAACGACAGCAGTGAAGGCCTGTGGCACACCTGCCATGTCCAGGCACCTTCATATCCCAAATCTCAATCCTCAGAAACCCGCTGTGGTGGGAGCAACCGGTCACCTGTAGGCTGAGGACATGAACCTGTGCCCTGTACCTGGCAGTCACAGGTGCGGGTCTGCCAGACTCGGAACGCACCTCTCCCTGCTCTGCCACCCCAACCAACGCTCTCGTGGCCGCTCGCTAATGGCCCGACAGCCACCCGTGAACAGAGAGTGCTGCCCCGCACAGAAACAGCCCCTCCCTCCCCAGCCACCCAGCTCCGTCCCTGTCCCTGGCTGGGCCTGGGTGCAGGGGAAAATGCCTGGTACCTTCTCAGATCACTGAAATCCCCTGACATGTAGCCATTTGGTAAAAAAAAAAAAAAGGGGGGGTGGCTTGCTTGAGGCTGTGACCACACCCATGTTGAGAGTGTTGATCAAACCCCCTTACCACAGACAGGGCTGAGGCGAGGGGCAGGGTAGGGCTGGGCACCGACAGGGCTCTGAAGAAATGTTTTAAAACTCGGTCTGTGCTGCCTGCACTTCCGGGGGAACTGGGGTTTGTGGGTGACCCAGGTACTAGCTCAGGATGCTGGGGGGCTTGTCGGTGACCCAGGTACTGGTTCAGGAACAGAGGGATGTGCCAGTGCGCAGAGAAGGGAGAGAAGCCTCAGACAAGGAAAACGAAAAGTTTCAACCTTATCGCTGAAGTCCAAACGCTTTCTCATCCAGCAAGAGAAGAAAATCAGGATGCCCACCAAGGCCCACACTTTGAGAGAAAGTCTTAGAAATTTCTTGGTGTTGGCACAAAATATTGACCTAGGTTGGCCGTCTAGGCCACAGGACGGTTCACAGCACATACGGGCGTAATGCTGGGGCTCAGAGAGGTAAAATGACTTTGCCAAGATCCCACAGCCAAGGGTACGAATCCACCACCCACCACACCCCGAACCCCGTGTGTGCGCAGAGGAGAGGGCGAGGGTAAGGGTTTCCCTAGGGGAGGCGGGTGAAAAGGCGAGCCAGGTGGATACCAGCGGGAGAGCAGAAGATAAGCAGGGACGGTGACTGCAAAAGCCCACATGTCCTCTGGGGTCACTGCGGTGCACGCAGAACACAGGCATGCGTCAGCCCACTAACCGCCCTCCCCTTCGGGGCTCTTACCAACAGGAAATGCCATGCGACCCTGCCAAGCAGGGAAATGCCTGCTGGGTCCACGCTGGCAGAGCCGCCCCGCCCCGCCCAGCCCTGCCCGCCTGGAAGAACAAAGTACTCGGGCCAGGAATGTGCGCCCAGGCCAAGGCCGACCTGGGCCAGGCCGGGCCGGGCCGGGAGGGGGCGGGTTCTTATCTGTGGCCTGATGACGGCCAGACTGGATTACCGCGGCTGGAGGTCCTGCGATCAGTTACCTGTCAGGAAGCACATCAGGGTTCTGGAAGTTGTGCTCAGAGCAGTCTCTTCCCGTCTGGTCAGCGGCAGACCTGCCATCCTGTCCAAGGACCCACAGGGAGTGCCCTAGCCCTTCCCACACCACAGTCCCCGTCCACCTGACAGCCTGCCCACACCTCTCTGCAGCCCTGGTTTCAATTTTGTCCCTGAAACATTTACAGCATCGAAGTTCACTATTCGGGCACCGTCCCCCATCCTGAGTTCTGAGCACGTGGGGGTTTTGGAAAATGCCTTCTCCCCTTCCCCAGACTCTCAAGTCCCATCATTTTGGAATCCAGCTTCTGAATGACCAACCTCTGGCCTCTCTCCTCGTGGACCCATCACCCACAGAGGCCAGAGCCGGAGGCTGCAGAGGAATTCTGCTGGGGAGGGACGAGGAGCAAATGGAGAAGCGCAGAGGGAGTGTGAGCAGGTGTGGGGCATGGTGAACAGCAGGGAGTGTGGGCAACTGGTTTATATATCAGCAAGGAATTCAAAGGAGAAGCGAGTAAGTTCTATGTGGGCCAAGGGAGACACTTGCAGGCCAGATACTGTCCAAATCACCAGTCTGCGATCTGCTCCTCAGAGGGGACAGCTGAGGCCCAGTCACAAGGAAGGGGAACATGACGAAGGCCTCGCTGGTAATCACTGAGAAGCCCAGGACAAAATTTAGCCCCAAGCCCAGGCCAGAGCTAATTAACCTGCTTCCCACACCTGCTGAGCTGAGGCCTGGGTGAGAAATATCTACACGAGGCTGGAGCAGATGAAAACTCTGGGATGGGGATCCCCCAGGGCCCTCCAGATAAAGGACTGAGACTGTCCACACAAGGCCTGGGATTGATGCATGGGCAATGGCTAATCGATGCTGACCATCCGCCGATGCCATGGGGGTCTCAGATCCTGGGGGAAGGAGGGGCAGTAGCCGGGGCACCAGCCCTGCCAGGTGGGGAGGGGAATGTGGTCTCTACATACAGGCCCGTTTGGAAGGGCTGCCTCAAAGCACCCCAGCTGGTTCAGAAGAAAAAAGCAAGAAAATCCAGTGACACTGTGACCAGGGACGATAGCAGGGCCAGGTGCCAGGACCAGTCCGGTTCTGGAGCTGGAGAGGTAGGGGAGAGGGCCCCCAACCTTGCAAGACGTACCCTAACAATCCAGAACCAGAACCCTGACTTCACAGCCCATGCCACATGGCCTTTCAGCCTGAAATGGTAGCCTGCCCTGAAGTTCTAGGTCTGATGACAGTTCACCAGGCACTGCTGTCCTGGCCCGTACATACCCAGCATTTCAAGATCAAATTATACCTTACCTCTGAGAAATCAGCAGAGAGGCCAGTTACCTCTCTGGGCAAACCCTCAGGCTCCCTGTCCCTGCCCGCCTGCAATCAGCCTCCTGCACAACTCCAGGCTGGGCCACTGGGCCAACCAGGAAACTGCAGAGGGCAGGGTCAGGAGTGAGGTCAGGGCAGGTTCAGGGCCGCCTTTTAATTCGACATCTCTAACAATCCCCAAAGAGCACTGGGCAGACCGCCAGGCCTGGAGTATGCGAAGGCACTTCGGTGGGGGGAAAGGCTATAGAGAAGGGGATGGTGAGCCCACTTAAAAGATATTACAGCACTTAGAAACCAGTTAGAGACCCTGGTGTACACGCAAATCACCGAACTGATTAACAAGGACCAGAGTGATGAAAATTAAACTATATTTTTACTGCTTTAAACACTCTAAGTCAGACTTTTTAGTGCTGAGTCCAATCTCTAGCCTGGAGAAAACCCAAGCCCCCGCTGAGCCACAACTGCCATAGTTCCCTTCTCGAGACTGCCCTCCTCACCCCTCAAAAACCTTCGATGGCTCCCCACTGCTCCTGAACCAAGATGTGCATGCACTGCCTCGAGCCTGCTTTCCACACTCGCTGTTCGCTGCCTCCCAAAGCAGCTCAGTACTCTGGTTGGACCGGTCCACTCCCCGCAGCCCTCAGCCCTCAGCCCGCGCACACACACACACACACACACACACACAGCCCTCTCTGCCCCTCCCCCGCCCCCCACCGCGCTGGCCTTCTGCAAATGCCCGTGTGTGGTCTGGACCATGTGAAGGTGTATTTGATTGTAGGAAATGCTGACTAAAAATGACTTAAATTATAAGGACAGAAAGTTTGGGGCGGGGTCTTAGGGTGTTCCAGCGAGAACCCAGCTTCTTTTCAAGTTTTTATTCTGCTGCTATGCTTAGTAGCGTAGATTTTTGTCCCGACTGTGACCATGGTCACAAAACAGCCACCCCAGCTCCAGAGCTTTTGTCCCCGGAGGGTATCTGGAAGGGCAGGAAAAGGGGGCCAAGAGGCAGGCAGCTGTCCTTTCATGAAAGAGGAGATACTCCCTCCCCTTACCTCTCACTGATCAGAACTACAGCACGTGAGTGCCTGGAACCACAAGGGGGGCCTGGGACCCGAGTCTCCGGCAAAAAGAACCGTGTTTTCATGACAGGCCTGGGTCAACCGCCAGTGCCACTCAGAGCCAAACGGGACTGTGTGGAAGGTGAAGAGTGAAAAATATGCTGAGAAGACACCTTCCCAGATACTAAAGAACAATGACGTCCATGAGCCCATTAAAAGTCCTACAAAACCACTTGTGTGGCTTATAGCCTGACCTCTGGGGTAAAGTCAACAAATAGATAAGAATCATTTATAAGCTGTCTCCCATGTGCTGGGGTCTTTGCTGGGGACTGAGATGTGGGTCCTCGAGGACCTCAAAGACAATGGTGAGGGAGAATGCCATCGACCAGGAGACAGCTGGGAATCCTGGGGGAGAGCCAGGAGCCTGAGGGGACGGGGCACAGGGGGAGTCGGGGAATACTTCTGCTAGGAAGCAACACCTGACCGGTATCTGAAGGATGAAAGCAGGGATGCCAAGGTGGGTCATGAAGGGCGTAGGCAGCGCCATGGAGATGGGGCAGTTAAGGGTTTGCTGGTGTTTGACTTGGGGAGTGACAGAGGCAAGGTGGCTGGGCTGGCAGGGCAAAACAGGGAAGAGTGTGGCAGAGCACTCTGAAGAGGTAGACTTTCACCTAAAGACAACAAAAGCAATGAAAAGTCGAAGCAGGGGAGTGACTCTGATGTTGGTGATAACAGAGCACTCCACAAGGCAGGCGCAGGCCGAGAGGCAGGGATGACAAGAGGGAGAATCAACAGGACCAGAAAAGTGGTGAGATGTGAGGACAGAGGCATTGAACGGGCTGCTCGGACAAGATGCAGGGGGGCAGCACCTTCATTCTGCTCCAGGAGATCAGGAGCAGCAGGCCCGGAAGGGGAGGTGGTGAAACCAAGCCCCAGAACACGTGAGTCCCAAACATTCTAGGCCTGCCGGTGGGGGAGGGCAGACGAACTCCCCTGCTGGGAAATGCCCCCCCTGCTCAGCTCTCTCCAGTTGCTAAAGAGAAGTGAGGAACAGCCTGCCTGAGGCAACCCAAGGGCAGGGGGCAGGAGGAGATCTTATCACTGCCTTAAATAGTTGTGCAAACTGCTCCCCAAGAGTTTACACAAGGCGGGCTAGGCTACTCTGATGGCTAAGAAAGCCCGCAGTCTGTAAAATTATAACTGAGCTGCCACTTGTCAAAGTCTTGTCTCCCAAGAGCCTCTAGCTGGCAGGACACGGCCCCTCTCACCCCACCCGCCTCCATGCAGTGAGGGTAGGAGGCAGGTACTTCCAAATCCTGTGTGTCCTATAAGCCAGGGGACCCCTGTCCCCGGGGCCATAGACTGGTACCGGTCAGTGGCTTATTAGGGACAGGGCCATACAGCAGGAGGTGAACAGCAGGGGAAGTGTCCTCTGTATCTGCAGCCACTCCTCAGCACTGGCATCACCGCCTCAGCTCCACCTCAGGTCATCGGGCACCAGATTCCCTTAGGAACACTGGTCCCTGGTGCCAAAAAGGTTGGGGACCGCTGCTGTTAACTATTAGGTGTCCCTGTCCTGTGCACAGAGACTCTTTGCTCTCGAGCATCATGCATCCCAGGTGGTTCTCCGAGAGCCCCAAGGAGCAACTCCAGCCCTGTCCACTGCAGGAGAGAAAGGAACGAAGGCAGAGTCGGGGGTCACAAGTGGGGATCTCCTGCAGCTGACCCCTGAAAGCGCCCCCACCACTCCTCACGATCCTGCCCGGCTCCTGTGCCCCTCTCCTCCCACGACTAACATGTCCCCACTCAGAGAGGTGACAAATCCAAGTCCTTTCTTTCTGCAAGCTTCATTCCTGAAAGGTGGGGTCCGATGGGGATAGGTTGGAGGCCACCACCACCCTGCTGCAGATCCCGCCATGACCGGCGGCGTCCAGCAGGTGGCGTGGCCCCGAGGTCTGGGGAGGAAGCGGGCGATGCTGAGCCGTCAGCAGAAAGGAGACCTGCAGACGCACCTGTGCAGATTTGCGTGCTACGCTTCCGGGCAACAGTACCTGGAAGGTGCTGAAAGAGCTTCGAAGTCCACCAAAGCCAGACACTGTCTTCCCACTGACCAGACGCTCCCCGAGGACGGGGGCTTCTACTCTCCGCACAGGACCCGGCCGGCCCAGCACACAGATGAAAGACCGCCTGATGAACCATCAATGAATCGATCACGTCGATGCCGGCCAGACCTCCGGAGTCCAGGGCCTCGCAGCCCTGGCCACCCTGCTCAGCTTGCAGCTCAACAGCGCCGTGCACACACACACCACCTCCCCAACAGAGGCCTGGGGGGCGAGCAGCCCAGCCTCCCCACACTGGAGGGCAGTTTCGACATTCTCTGACCTCCAGCGTCTTGCTTGAAAGGAAATTAAACGTGCAGACCTCCCCCAAATCACAACCAGATAAAGGATGCTGCTATGGCTGAGCGACAGCCACCGCCCCACTGAGGAGAGGCAGCCCCCCTCAAGACTCTCTGGGTTCCTCCTGGAGCCCAGTCTGGAAGCTGCTGTGCTAGCGCCTGTTGGCCAGCCCAATCCAGGGAGCTGGGAAAACCAGTGAGCCTCACAGTTCCCGAGCATGGGGAGTGGGAACAGCAGACGGAGACGTCCTTCCATCTGAAAGCTGAGTAACTGTCACAGACATAGACAGATAGCCCTTTCCATCCCTGCCACTGTCACAGACACAGCTCGCTAGCCATTCCCACACCTTTGGCTGCGGAATATCAGGAACAAGCACCCACTTCAAGAGCAACTGCTAACGAGATATTCTAGCATAATCTATTCCTGAGAGCTCAGGCCAGAGCTTGCTTGGAAGGGGCCATAATCTCTGCCTGGGGGTTCACACAGGGGCAAGGGGGTTAAGAGAGCAGAAAACACCCTGAGTTCAAATCCCAGCTCTGCCAATTAGTAGCTCTGTGCCCCTAAAATTTCCACATCTAAAAGGCAGAATGAGGGGTGGAGATAAAAATAAAATAAAAGGCAGAATAATTAATCATCCCTACAACCGTCTTGGGGTTTATCTGAGGGATTCTGTCAAGTGCTTTATAAACCACTCCCAAAAGTTAACTGTAGCCACGCTGATTTCATTACTGGGGTTCTAGAAGGCCCAGCAGAGCAGACTTAGTTCCTACAGAAGGTCTTTTATTTCAGATGCCAGGCGTCTGGGCAGCCCGCTTCTCCCACCAGGATCCCAGGGTCCTGGGCTTCACACTATTCAAGTCTTAACGTCACACCTGGCTGACGCCCTCGTCCAGGGAAGCTTGGGGTCTATGCTGTCATTGCCTGAGAATCCTGTGTGCCCTGCTGGGGGTACTAAAAGAACCCCCTGAGAGTGATTCAGTGGCTGCAAGCTCACCTGGCTTCTTGGCTGGTGACCAAGCCATCTACCCTCTAAGCCCACCTGCATTCAATAGCATACCTGCCTGTACCACCACCACCCTCCTCCCAAACCCAGATCCCCAGGGGGCCGCGGCTCAGGCACAGAGGAAACGCACAAAGCCTCCCAAACCCAGGTCCAGTCCCCCACTCAGACAGCAGGCAGTGCCACGCAGGAACGAGGCCCGGATGCAATCCCCTCGACACCCCCAAACACTTGCGGAGAGCTTCGACGGCTCTCTGAGGGGGACGCCCCACCACTGTTTAAAATACCAGCTCTTCTCAGACGGGGGTCCTCGGACCAGCTGCATCAGCATCACCAGGAAACTTGTCAAAGATGCAAATTCTCAGCCCCCTCAGATCTGCTGGTTCACAGACTCTGGCATGAGGCCACCACCACCTGGCTGAAGGCGTCCTCCTGGGGATTCTGGTGACACTCGGGTTTGAGAACCGAGGCTCGAATCCAGTGGCTCACGCCGGCTGCCTATCAGAATCACCCAGGGAACGTCAACATAAACCAGAGCCCAGGGTCCACTCCCACCCCCCGAGGCCCTGACCTGGTGAATGCTGTCCATCCGTTGTTTCTTCAGTGCTTTGAAAAGAATACAAGGAGCGCAGAGGATTTTCAGGGCAGTGGAACTATATGACACCTTATGGTGTGTGACGCTAGGATGTAATACTACAATATGATACAATGATAAATACACGTCATTATGCGTTTGTCAAAACACGTAGAAGTGACCACACCAAGAGTGCCCCCTAATGCAAACGATAGACCTTGGGTGACGATGACATGTCGGTGGAGGTTCATTCGCCTGCTGACAAATGTACCACTCTGGTGGGGGATGTTGACAATAAGGACGGATGTCCCTCTGTGGGGGAACTCTGCACCTTCCACTTAATTCTGCTGTGAACCTAAAACTGCTCTGAATAACACAGTCTATTGGGGGGTCGGGGGGCGTGGGGAAGCTCCCAGGAGACTGTAATTCAGGTGGTCGGTGGAGCCTGGGCTGATGGCCCAGGAGGCGGCCAAGCAGGACAGCCAGGCTTCAGAGTCAGCAGGGAAGAGCGCACAGGCCTGGAGCAATCAGAGTAGATGCTAGAAGGAGGAAGTCTTGCTCATGACTGGAGGAGGAAGAAACGGGCTGGGAAAGGAAGTGGACAGAAAGGCTTTCTTGAAAGCACTTTCTTGCAGCCCATCCAACGATTCATTCCTTCCAGCTCCCCTTTTAACAACTTCCTCCCCCACATCCCCCTTCACCCCTCCCTCCGGGGTGTCAGTGCAAGCGCTGGCCTGGGAGTCACCCCGCCTGGGAGTCAACCACAGTCCCCTTACGAGCAGGTGAACCTAAGCGAGTCCCTGCACGTACTGGGTTTGACCTCATTACCCCATATGTAAACGGAGGGCACTAAGGGGCTCGAGTGGGGCGCGGGGCCTGGCACCAGGTAAGCACACATTAAGGCAGATGGTCATAAACAGGCCGGTGCAGACTGAAGCCCCCACCCGCTGGGTGGGGAACAACATCCAGACAACTGACGTGCTCGTCTCTTGCCAGCGCCACCTCTTGGCTTGGTGGCCGGAGTTAGAGGGCAGAGTCCGAGAGGGAGCCCGCAGCGCCAGGGCCAGGCTGGAACCACTGGGGAGAAGTGCCCTTCACCCCACAGAACTGAGAGTCTGCTCCAGGCCAGGGGCTGGGAGGACGAATCCCGCACACCTGTGACTAGGGGGTGGGGGCGGGGGGCTGCAGCCCCATGACGGCCAGAGGGTCGTCCCTGGGGTGCTGGCTGCCCTCCGGGGCGGCCTCATTGTGGAGCCTGGGTCACCCAGGGTAACAGGAGCCCCAGGAGGGGACGCCTGTGTGCCGAGCACCAGTTCCAGGCAGAAGCCCAGAGTCCACGTCACCAGAAACACACATCCTCTGCCTCCCACGGCTTTCCTGCCCTTTATGTCCTCTAAGCCTTTTATTAAGTGTAACGGAACGTACGAGAAGAGTTTAAAACACACACATCCTAGGTGAGCGACCTGACAACCAAGAACACAACCGAGAAGCTGGCTGGAGGGTGCCAGCGGGCTGTCCCATCCCTATGCAGTACCGTCCCCAAAGGTAACCACGGCCTGCTTCTATCCGCAGGGTAGAACTTCACGTAAACGTCGCGTGCTGAGTGCCCCTCTGGGACTCGGAGCCCCTGGCTTCCTCGGCTGAGCGACACATGGGCTGCACCCGGGCTCTGCCTGTGGCGGCCGCTGGTTCACTCCCACAGGGTTCCATCTGGCGAACAGCACATGACCTGCACGTCCATCCTACAGCTGGCGGACATGTGGGCTGTTTGCGCTTCGAGGGTACTGTGAGCACGGCCACTTTGAACATTCTGTGCCCGTCCTCTGGTGGACACGGACACTCCTTTCTCATGGGCACACACCCGGGGGGGAACTGAGGGGCCAAAAGGTAGCACATGGCCAGCTTTGCGAAGCCCTGTTCTGAAACCTCCATCCATCTCTGTCTTCTGCCTCTCGCCCATCTAGAAAGGGACGCTCCCGAGGGCAAAACGCCCAGAGCAGACACTCAATGAACACCTGGAGGACCAACTGAGCTTCTGCAGGCCCACCTGCACAAAGGAGCTCTCAGCTGTCCCTCTGGACACCTCTCAGCTGGCCCTCTGGTCCCTACCTCCAAAGGTGCCTTCCCAATGCCTGAGGCCCCGTCCTCCCCCAGCCTCTACCCGCAGCTGCCCCCAACTGGAAACTGAGGGCCCCTGGCACGTCTTGCCATCCCTACAGAACAATGCTCCTTCCCCAGTGCGAGAGTCCAGGCTACCGGGCTGAGCCCAGCCTCAAGGCTTGCCCTGTGAAGCCCAGCAGCCGGGAGTGGCATTCCAGGCCAAGCCCCAGGAGAAGAGGAGCAGAGCACCCAGTGAGCTCACCACTGGGAGAGAGCGGGGAAGGAAGGTCAGGCAGCCCCATGGGGCTAAGGCACGTGAGGCCTTCGGGCCACTGGGGAGCTCTGCTGAAGCTGGAGCTGACCCAGTCAGGGAAGGCGGAGAGGACTTCAAGGAGGAGGTGTCTCAGGAGCTGCTTCTTCTGAGACAGCTGTAGTTCTCCAGAGGCAGAACGCCAGGGCAGACAGTGCAAGCAGAGTCTGGCTTGTGCAAAGCTGGGAGGAAGGTCAGCTGGGGCTGGGTTATGGGCCCGATGCCCACGGTCCCTTATAGTTGTAGGGACAAAGAATCACCAGGCCAAGGCCTCCGGGCTCTGTCCTGAGGGCGATGGAGCCTCAGGGGTGTCCTAGAGAAGTCATCCAATGGCAGTGTGGTGGGCACAAGGGAGAAGACACCTGTCACCTTTTAACTGCAGGCGCTGACCCAGCAGGTCCGTCTGCAGTTCCCACAGGTGCCCCCCGGAGCCATCATCTGCTGGTTCCCGGACCACATCTGAGGCAGCAAGGGGTTGTAGGAGCCTTAAATAAGGGAAGGGAGCAGCGCACCCCAGAAGAAAGAGGGACCGAGAGGGGTGTGGCAGAGCTGCAATGGAATCTGGAGTCTTAAACAGCTCACCAAGGGCAGCAGCCACAAAGCTCCACTTCCCAAGACCGGCCCGTTCCAGAACCTTCCACAACACCTTGGAGCAGGGCCTCTCGTCCAGAGCCTCAGACCCCAGCATCGCCGTGGCAACAGCCCACAAACACGGGAGCCCAGGCCCCGGTGCCATAAACAACCCTGACAGATTCAATAAATATAAATGTACTCCAGCCATTTGTGGGGAATTTATAAGAAATTAAAATTTCAACTTGGACAATAAACAACCCATTTCAAAATTTGCCCCACTTAAAGTTAAATAAACTGCATGCGAGCATTTTTGGAGCGTGATGTTGCAAGATTACAAAACAGGGCTTGCCAGGAATGCTTCCCAGGCCCCCAGAGCCGGGTGCTGCTGGGAAGAGCACATCAGCGAGTTTGCGCACCTCGCAAGGCGCTTTACAGTTTATAAAGCACCTCCACCTGCGTTCCTCCACCTGCACCTCCAAAGTGCCACCTGGGAGGCAGCAGGACAAGTATGATTAACTGTTAGGGCGAAGAGCTTTGCAGTTGACTGAAGCACCGGGACTTACCCAAGGTCAAACAGCTGGTCAAAGTCAGACAGGACGCAAACACAGGTCAGCCCACTACAAAGCCACCATGCACACACAGGCAGCCACCTGTGCATCGCCTATACATAAAAATACTGCACCTGAGTGAAGTATGATGTGGGGAGCTCGCTGAATTCTCTAGAAATCTACCCTATTTAAAGAACATCAAAGGGGCCTGCTTCAAACAAATCAACTGATTCTCAGGCGTACACACACACTCACTCGTCACCCAGGGGGGCAGAAGGGCTCAGATCCCTGACTCATCAGTGCGAACGTGGCACCTTCCCCAGGCTGTCTTCGAGATGAAAGGAACGAGACACAGATGCTGAGAACACTGAGAGGTTGTCCAGCCCTGCTCTCTGCAGTCAGAGGTTTATAAGAGGAGAGAGTGCGATGGGACCCCAGAGACCCCATGAGGGCCATCGGCCCAGCTCACAGAGAAGGAACTGGAGCCAGGCCCAGAGGCCCAGGGCTCCGCAGCCCAGGGCAGGCTGCAATCACATGGGAGCCGGCAGGTGCCCCCGGCCACTCTCTCCAGGTGTGCACGCCCCTTCACCCAAGTTTCCAGTTGAGCGAGACACTGATCATCTCTCAAGTGGCCTCAAACAGGTGGGCGAGATTCACCAGCTCTGGGCACACTGTGCCAGCAGGAGCCCCCCCCAGCTTCCAGGTGGGCAGGGCCCCCCACTTCTGACACAGCTCTAGAGTTATCTGTCTCACTGAGACATGACGCCAAGGTGGGCAGAGGCTTGGTCACCTCGGTGTCCTTAGAGGACAGCGGAGGGCCTGCTGCCAGGGGCCTGGGTAAACACCTAGTGATGAACAAAATAAAGGGACCAAACCCTCTTGTGCCCTGTGTGTCAGGTCCCTGAAAGGACTGACCACAACCAACCAGACGACAGAAAATGGGCCCACGGCACAAGGGCCACAGGGCCATCTGGAGAGCCAAACGGGGAAAGTCAGAGCAGGGGCCATGCTGGAGTCTGGGTAGGGACAGGAGACCCTGGGTTCCTCTCCCAAATGCTAAGATGGCACCTTGGGGACCGCAGGACAAAATGCTGCTCTGTTCTGAGGTCCAGAGAGTCACAAAACAGGAGGGAGAAGGGTGCTGGTCTCTCCCTGCTGACCCCCCACACACTCTCCACCAAGCTCTGTGTGCAGGAGGCTCACTCAAGGTCCTGGGCTTCCAACTGCCAAGAGGGGCCACACCAGGCCGTGATCGGAGGGTGGGAGGAGAGAAGGGCTTCTTCGACAACCTGCCCTGGGCAGGGGCTGGAGGCAGCGGGGGCAGGCCCTGCCCCACCGGCCCGAGGAGCTGCAGCAGCTCCCACAGCTAGGCTCTCGGTGCCTCTCCAGCCCTGTCTGGACCCTTCGCCCTGCCCACACCTCTGCTGGCAGTCCCCACAGTAAAGTCACCTCACAGAACCGCCTGGGGGCAGTTCTGCCTCCCGCCAGGTCCCTGGCTGAGATGGAGAGGGGCAGGCCCAGGTCACAGAGCATTATGGGATCAGAACGGAGCATTACGAGGTCAGAACGTCGGGAACAAGCCGGAGCGGAAGAGACGAGGGCAGAGCCACCGTGAAGGGAGCGTGCGCCTCCTCCCCAGCAGGGTGGGGGCCGGCGGAAGGCAGCAGGCCGGAACAGGGCCGCGACGCAGGGGGCAGTAGATGAGCTTGGGGATGGGGTGACCCTGCTCTTCTGTAAGGCCCATGCGAAATACTGGGGACTAGGTTCATGGCAGCCTCAGAAAACTCAGGAACAGTAGGTAGTTATGGGAAACCAGGCAGGTCTGCTTAGCATGAGGGAAGGGGGAAGGAGGGGAGAGAGGGAGGGAGGGCAGGGTGGCCAAAGCGGGAAGAGCCCAGGCTATGGAAGTCCAGCCCAAATGGGTTCAAAGATATAACAGCTGATACTTGCTAGCTCTGTGACCTAGGATGTTGCTTAAGCAGATGACATATCTGAGCCTCAGTTTCCCCATCTGCAGAATGGGGAGAATAATGAGTAAGTCCTGCCTTACAGAGCTATTCTGAAAACTAGCCGGATAAAAGTAAAAAGGTCCAAGAAAGATGGAGACACAGGCTTGGCAAGGACAAGAAACTGGTTCAGAATCACATGGTCGAGATTCATTGATTCACTGGGACAGTGACCCGTACTCTTGCTGGAAATTCTCCTTGAAAGCCTGGGCTGGACCCAGTCCACCAGGGAAGCACTGTAGGGATGGACTTGGGGCTGTGCCCAACGCCCCCATCCCAAAAGGGAAGCTGACATGCAAGCTGGTGTTTGCTGTTCTTTTCAAAAACTAACTTTTCAGTCCTTACCTCTCTGAACCCAAACTGGCCACCAGAGGACAGGGACGATGCCTGACACACCACCAGCAGCTACAGATTACTGAATGCGGGCTTTGTGACGGCATGGTCCTAAGTGCTCTGACACTGTCTCAGTGGTCAGCCATCTTGACCTTAGAGGAAGGTGCCATGACAACCCCCTTCGGGGGGTGGGAGGGGAGAGCCTATGGCCTAGGGGGCAAATAACCAGGCCAAGGCCTTGCTGCTAAGTGGGCCACCAGCATGTGTGTGGATAAGACTGGTGCCTTGGCCACGGGGTGATGCTTGTAGCCTCTGAGGGAGGTGGAGTATGGGATGGGAATCTCCCCTTGGCTGGCAAACTGCAGGGGTGAGTGAAGAGAAGCAAAGCACCTGAGAGCAGGATGGCGCCCCACAGAAGTGGATGCAGGACCGCCATGTGCCATGTGGACGGACCAGCCCGGGGAAGCAGCCTGCAGCCCGGAGGTGCTGGAAAAAAGCAGGACTTGACCACAGGGAGACCAACCCCCTGCTCGCCCACCCACTCTCTCCAACCGTTTTCCTGGGTCAGGAACAGATGCTGGGTAAACACCCACCGGCGAGGCCACAGCCAGGCCGCAGCCTCCCACCGACATGGGTGGAGAGGGGGGTCTGGGGCATGAGGGAGAAAGAAAGGAGAGAGGGCACACCTGAAGGAGAAACAGATGCTGAGTAAGCACCTGGATACATTCAAAAGTCCAGAAAGACAAACTCCAAAATGATGGTCCCTTTCCACAATTCCCTATGTTTGGGGTTTTTTCCCTAAGAAGTACACATTATTTTTATAAACTGCAAAAACAGTAAGTATTACGTGCCACTTTTACAGCCCAAAGAAATACTCACAGGCTTGTCCCAATAATATCAGGATCAGATCTTCAACACAACACTCCTTACAAGTAACAAACCAGAACCGTCGCCAGCGTCCACCAAGAGAATCCAGCAACTCTGGTTTCTGAGGGAATATTACGCAGCCACTAAGAAAACAAACTTAAATAGACCATTAACAGAAGGAGAAATGCTAACACTATGCTAAGTGTATTTGCGGAGAGCGATTACAAAAGCATAACAGTTTTGTTTAAAATCCATAAATACATGTTCTATTTCTACACACAGAAAAAAACCCTCAAAGGACATTGGTGACGTGTGCCTGCTGCTTATCTCCGAGGTGCGGGTAAACACACTTTGCTCCCACCGACTCCACAGGAGGCTCTGCTGGACAGCCATTTCAAACCCCTTCGGAAGGGTTAGAGATCGCACAGGGCTGAGGTGAGCTCTGGCCAGCAGCAGCCCTGGCCCCTTGGCAGCTCTGCAGCAGCAAATGGGTCCACAAAGGCCCAGCTGGAGGGTCCCTGGGCTGTGCTGGGAACAGACGAACTCACAGTCAAGGCCGAGGCCTGGCCATGTCACACCTCTCAGAGTGTTTCATCTTCTTCCCATCAGGGGTCCTTGTTCCCATGAAACAAAAATGAGGACACTGAGGTCTCAGACAGCAATGTAAGGAGGTGGGGCCTGGAGCCGGCCTGGGGACACCCGCATCTCTAATGAAGTGAGAGCCTGGATCAGTCAGCCCGCAACCTTTCCTGAGTCTTCCCTCGCACACAATCTTACCAAGCCCTGGGCTTAGAGGAAGGCTGGGCCTCTCACTTACCAAGTTCAATAAACATGTGTCCCCACCCCCTACCAGGTATGTCCCCTCTCTCCTCCAAGCCAGGCCCCCTCCCTGGAGGCCACATTCCTAGGCCACCGGCTCAGTCCCCAGGCATTTTCCCATCCAGGCTTTTGATGATCCCGTCAAAACACTGCGAATAACGTATTTCCACTTGGCAGGGCCTGCAGCAGAAATATTGCCCTAGCAGAGAGAAAGGAGTGAGCCAAGGGCTGCTGCATGCCAGGAGGCTCACCCCTCCTGCCAGGGGTCCAGGGGCCCCACCTACCAGGGATGGAGAGGCTCAGAGGCCAAATTTCTGCCCAATTAGACAAAGGAGTGGGCTTCCCAGGACCCCTGGGGTCATCTCAGGAGCAAGAAGACCAGGCAGCTGCTGGGAGGGCCTTCCCACCCTGCAATGTGGTCCCCTGCAGGGAGGCCTGCTCTCCTGCCCTCGCCTCATCTCCTCGTCAGTCTCGTCCCTATCCAGCTGATGGGCCTCAGAGAGGTTTCTCCACTTGGCCTGGGTTGCACAGCTACAAAGGGGCCGGGTCTCTGGACGCAGTCTTCTGAGCAGAGACAGCTCCGGCTATGCCATCGACACCCTGGAATCCGACCCTGGCTCCGATGCTCACTTGCTGGGCAGCACAGGACAAAGGCACCCGCCCATCTGAACCCCAGTGCTCTCACCTGGCAAGTGGGGCACAGGCAAGGCACAAACAGGAATTAACCTGGGATGGCCCAAAGATGCCAAAGCATTTGGAACTGTCACGTGGGCATTTCAGAGCTCTGCTGCGATCTTCCTAGGTGATGACTGCCTAGGCAATAACCTTGAGAACCTGGGAGCCCTCAACGTTCCCCCAGGACTCCTGGCCAAAGCCCCCTTCCCATCCCCATAGGACCACTGTGCTCCTCCTCCAAAGTGGTGATGACAGCCCTGCTCCACCGCCAAGATCTCGGGACACAGTGCAAGCCGGGTTCTCCTTATAGGGTATTCTCTGAGGCCATGATAGGAAGTTCAAAAAGGGATACTCAGACTGCCAGTCGGGCTGGAAAACAGGCCTGCACGGAGGGGAGCTGAGCAAACGGGTCGCTGAAAGGGCTGCCCCTGCCTGGCCCTTCTACAGGGTACCAGAGAAGCCTGACGACGGACGGGGCCAGCGTGGTGCCCGGGGAGGTTTTCAAGGTGAGGGTGGCTGAAGGGGAGAGAGATGGGGCCAAGTTACAGCTCTAAGTTCACAAACTTCTGGAAAAGTCACGAGCATCTCACCTGTGCTGGGGACGCCCAGGGACCTCCCCCAGCCAGTGGTGAGCTAGCACACCGGGTTTGGGAGGGAGCAGGGTCAGGGGTCAGCACCCCTCAAGAGGTGATGTTTCACCCCATCCTGGTTGGACCCAGGGAAACCCAGAAAGAAGAAGGGAATACATCAGCCTGTGGCCCCAAATGCACCCAGCCAGGGCAAACTCTGCTCCAATCCCGGTGTCACTGCGACCAGGCGGCACCCGTCCACCCCTGTGTCCAGGAGAGGACACCCGAGCTAGGACCTCGCTGGACCACAGCAGGAAAAGCAGCCACATGAGCCCTGGCCTCTGTACTTTTTCTCTGTGTGTTATAACCAATCAAACACGAGAGATCCCTTTAATTGGGCTCATCTATCCAGTCATTCAACTACACGACATCCCATTTAGACGCATGTAACTTGTCCAATTCTAAGTCCAGAGCCCAAGTGCGCTGGACACACCAGGCTGTGGCCCCACACCCATTCCCCATCCCTCTTACAGTCAGAAACAGAACCAAGTTCATGTAAGCCAACAGCATGTCCCGCAAAAAAGGCCACATTTGCCAGGCAGCTGGCCACCAAATGCTGGAATGCTCGACTCAGACCGAGGCGGTGACAGCAGCAGTGTAACCGGGGACTTCCAGGGAGGCCAGATGTGAACAGCCTCGGGTGTGACTGGGGGGGCGCCCTGATTCTTTACCACCTTCCTCCTACCTGGAATGTGAACACGAGGACTGAAGCCCCAGCAGCCTGCTCCAGCACGGAGGTGACCTTCAGCCTGGAAGCCAGCGTGGAGGACGGTGTGGCACAAACACAGAGAAAAGGGGTCTGTGCAACTTTACGGAGCCCCCACCCGGCCCTCGGGTCCTGCGTCCAGCTTCTCTGGCACAGACGGGATGGACGTCCTGCCTTCTTTGGGCCACTGTTATTTCCGCTCTGCTACGGGCAGCTGAATGCAAGTCCTGATGGCTCCACGGGCTGCTGGAGAACGGGAGCCGGCCAGGTGGAGGTGGCTGGAAACTGGGGTGTAGAATAGGCCCCCGTCAAGTACGATGTCCTTGCGTGAGCCTCCTGGACGCCATGCTTCTGCTTCTAACTCTCCCTGTCCGTCCAGGTCAAGACGACGACTTCCTGTTTGTGACACTGACATGGTCCTTCAGCATTTCAGCAAAGAAGGTTCAGTCCTCTCCACGTTTTGACTCCCCATCCCGAGGACTGAGAGTCCTTCGTGGCAGCCAGTTTCATTTTCCCATACGCCTGGCGATCAAGAGGCTCAGAAGTCCCCTGGTGAGCCCCCACCCGGGAGCAGGCCTGTCGGAATTCTACGTCTCCTTCTGTTCTTCGGCCTTGATGTCCTTCTGAGACTTTACTAATCTTTCCTTTAAGGAAAGAGTAGAAAAAGGCAAACGGAACACTAAAAGCCAGGAACATCCCCAGACTAGGAAACTAACGAAAGCAACTCATTTACCTCTTTTGAGGACAGTTAAAATGGTAAGTTATCTAATAGATGAGCGCTTCACGAGACTAAGGAAAACTCTCTGGTTTGTGTATACTTCCTGACCTTTCAGAATGAGGCTACATGATATATCCACCTGTTGCTGGAAAAAAAAAAAAATACTAAAACCTCTCACCCAGCCGCAGCCTTTAGATGCTATCAAGAGCAGATGAAGAACCTTCCAGAATATACAAATATGTTGTTATTCTGTTTCCTCCATTCAAAGCCACTGTCAGTCAGAACCATCATGTTAAATGTTCACGTCGCAATTTCAAAAGTATTAAAAGATTTTCAAACAGGTGTTAGAGAACAGGGTGGGGCAGTTAGTATAGGCATAGAAAAAAAAAAGAGACGTTAGCAGCCATTACTTCTGAAGAATGCGATGACGGGGAACTTTTCCAATTCATGTCATTTCTGTAACATTTCATTATTTTCCACTGATTTCCAAAGACACATCTAGAAGCAGAATGCACGCGAGGCGGGAACGGCCCCCAGGGGAACAAGACAGGGTTCAAGAGCCTAAGAGCTTACTAAGAGCTTAGGGAGAAGGGGGAAGCCCCCTGCTCCCACAGTACATAATTACCCTATGAAATGCAGCTTCTGTGCCTATGGGGTGTGTGCACAGGGCCTGTGGGGTGAAGTGGGGGGAGGGAAGGGCATCCTGGCATTGAGTGGCCATGAGCTTGCTCAGACTGCTGGACGAGTGTCCGCCACAGGGGGCAGTAAGAGCAGCATGGCGGCTGGGGACGCACTGCGTGGAGGGGCAGGCCGGGTGTACACAGGGTGCCTGGAGGGCGCTCTTGCAGACACGTGGCCCAGGCTGGGTTTGCTGAAGCAGAAACCAACTGTCAAGGGTTCTGTGGACCCCTCCAAGGAATGCGTCTTCACCCTGCACCCTGGGCGCTGCAGCCAAGCTGTGACAGGACAAGGGACTTGTTTGAGGAAGAGCACTCCAGCAGCTGGGCAGCAGACGGGCCCCGTTTGGGGGAGCGATCGATCCAGACACCCGGAGCAAAGGAATGCAAGGAAGCGCTGGACTTGGAAACCCAGCAGTGAGTGGAGGTGCAGAGACGGAGCCTGGAACCAGGTCAGCCTCCTGCTACTAGCTGAGGAACCGGGGCCAGTTCTGACTCAGTTTCCCTCTCTCTAGAGTGGGGGGTAATAAAAGTTTGCCTATTAAATAGAGCTGACAGTGGTGCTGATGGCAGAGCTCCGTTGGGTCACCGAGGATTACAGTACTGAACCCGTGCGAGAGCCTGCAGGAGCTCCCGAACACAACGGGGCTGTGCTCGCGTTTCCTGCCATCCTGTCCCCGACCCGGTCCTGGTGACCGCTCCCGAGGAGGTACCACCATGAACCCCTTTCTCGGAACCCACGCAAGTCACACACGTCTCGGCTTCCTACCAGCGACCCTGAGACCACAGGCTGACAGAACCAGGACCTCCCCACCCCGTGCTGCCCTTCAGTCACCATGCCCCACCCCAGAGGCCAGCAACTACCACAGTGCAGGGCAGACCCAGCCGCCCGTTTCCAGCACAGGACCAGGCCTGGGGACACTACAGTAAACCACCACTGAGTCACGGGCATGGGACACGCCCGTGTACACGACACAAGTGGGGGTTCAGAGAGATGGTGTACAAGCCCTGGGCACCGCCACGCCATGATAACCTGACACCTGAGGCTCAGTAACGTCACTTCCAGAAAGAAGTCTATCCACACAGAGGACCTCAGATGTGAATAAGCACAGAGCCCAGACACCCAGCGAGGCCCCTAGCTTGTCACAGTGAACCGAAACCGCTAGAACCTGAGGCTGTAGGGCAGAGAAAGGGCTCCAGACACTGGCTCACCCACCTCCCAAATGCAGGCCACAGAACTCCGGACACAGAAAAGCCCAGCTTGGAGTCACACGATATGCAACAAATAGCATTTTTTTTTTTTGTAAAGGTATTTTGATAACATATCAAAAGAATTGTTTTCATGATTATCTCTGGGTTTTTCATTTTCAGGCCTATCTTTACTTCCTAAAACGTCAACAGGGAGCACATCTTACTTAATGAGGAGGGACGAACAGGTTTCTCTAACACAGATGCTCAGGGCCCGCTGTCCCATGTCCCGGCGCTCAGCACCCAACTTGCACCCGAGCAGACACAGAGCACACCCCAGGGCCGGGTCCCACTCTCCTCAGGCACCAGAACATCCTGGCTTTTGTGGGGAAAGGGCTGCTGGGGGAGCGTGAAAGTTGCCACGGGCACAGTTACACCTGTACAGGTGTAACAGCACAAAACAAAATGTGAGAATGGGGAGGGGGGACCGGAAAGGGAGAGGCTGGCTTCTCAGCCAGCCGAAAGATTCCAGGCAGGAGGCTGCACGGCCTGTGTGACTGACACTGAGCTGACGGCAACAGCTGCCTCTGCCAGCTGTGCACCGCTGAGCACAGAATACGGTCCAGGGCTTTCACGGAAATTCACCACCTCTCACTCTCAGCCCCTGGGGGTGACCCCCAATTCAAATCAGCACCCACTGTTTGTGCCGGAGACTCTGCGACTCTCAAGTGCATCCGGCTTAATGGGGGGTCCAGGCCCATCAGCTGCCGGCTGGCACCCTACGCAGCGCCTGGACGATGGCGATGGCCATGCGGACACTGGCACGACCTCACCCAGAACCACCTCAGAACAGGCGGCTGCTTCCGAAGCTGACGACTCTCCGCTTCTGGCTCATTCCATCCGCTTCTGGCCTCTTCCATCCCCCTTCCCATTTGCCCACAGTCCTCCTCCCGCCTCTGCTTTAACGAGCAGCGCTTCCTCCCTGCACTCCAACCCCGAGGTCGGGGAGACGGAGTCGGCCTCCGCGTGGAATGGGGCAGGCACACGCCCAGGCCCAGGCACCGGGGGGCGCGGGCACCCAGCCTGCCCGGCGGGAACGCTCTCTTTTCTTTGACGGGCTTGCTCAGGTTGACTCAGCGAGAGTCAAAGGCCGGGGGAAGAACACCCAGGGCTGAGGGAGGCAGCCCCGAAAGCATGCAGGCCCACGCCGACGCCAAGGCGGTTTCTATTTGCGACAGCCAGCCTAAAAAGCTCAAGCATAAAAATAAAACTGACAGAACTGAAACCATTCAGCAGAGTCGACAGCCCCTGGCGTCATCGTGAGAGCATGTTCCCACGTCTGTCCTCCAAGATGGGATCCCTTTTGATCGCTGCTATAAACGTTTGTTATGAGCAGCTCTGGATTTAGCTAACGCTTCCTCCTGCCCTGGGTAACATTATCATGCGAAAATACTATGCCGACCACGCTTATGCATAAATTTCTATTTCTATATATATATATGTTAAATATATATATCCTAAGTAAATGAGAATGAAAATAACTGTCAACGTTTTGGAAAAAAAGGAAAAAAAAATCTGTATGTCAAATTACAAAAAAAAAAATAATAATAAAACCTTAAAGGAATGAAGCGAAAATCCACAGTAGCTGGAACCCTAACATCGGCACAGCCGTGGGGCACAGTCCTCACACCAGGCAGCTGTTTGTCTCAGCAGCACAGGGTCACCGATAGCGGATCCCTGCCCATCAGCCTCACGGTTCATAACACAGAACGAGGGAGGATAAACTCGGTCCTAAGGCTTTATCCGGCCTCTCAGATCCTGTGCAGTGAGTGTCATCCCATTTTAAAGATGAGAAAGGTGAGATCACACAGTCAGAACACAGACTACCAGAAACCCAAGCCCGGACAGACCTCTGGGCTCCACATAGAGGCCAAGCACGGCCAAGAACAGTCTATATCCCAATAATGGACCCGAATCACCACATGGGAACGGTTTTATGCAGAGCCAATTTCCCCATCCGGTGGCCACGCTCCCTGGAGGTGCTGCGTCAGCCGCCAGAGCGGGGCAGGGTCAGAGCCCCAGCCCGTGAGTAAGTGGCTGGATGGTCGCCGTGAGCTCTCTCGGTGGCAAGGATGCCAGACCCCCAATAAACACCAAGGCAACTGCTACTCCAAAAACCCCTCACCCCCAGATCCAGAGCACCGGGCGGAGGGAGCAGAAGAAAAGAAACCCGTCCACAGGTTCTACCTGTGCTCCAAGCACCTGGAAATAAAATCCGGCAAGGGCACTGCCGTCAGCCAGCGTGGGCACCCTGGAGAGAGCGTGGGTGGCAGAAGGAAACCAGCTGGGGATTAATCATTGGACACTTTTAACTGCGTATCTTCTAAAACAAGTTTTGAACCATATGGAAATAGTACCTGGATAACAAACGCATGTTTAAAGCTGAGCGGAGCGTTCGGCATCTATAATCCTCGAGGAGAAGCGTATTACTGAGCCACATGACTCTCCCCCTGGCTCCGGGGGAGGAAGGCAGCGCTGGGG
Source organism: Macroglossus sobrinus (assembly GCA_004027375.1). NCBI lineage: Eukaryota > Metazoa > Chordata > Mammalia > Chiroptera > Pteropodidae > Macroglossus > Macroglossus sobrinus. Next base: position 78,477 of record PVKZ01003858.1, read on the forward strand.
GTGCGCTGCCTGCATTCGGCACAGGCACGGGAACCAGCTGCTCCCCCACCGCTCCTCTTCCTGCACCCCGTGGCTGGGACCTGGCCCCTCGCTCTCCCTCACCCTCACATTCACCCAGGTGCCACGTCCTGCCATGAGTCTCCTCAGCCCCACACTACTGCGTGAATTCCAGCCAGACCCCATCACCCCTACTAAGCTGTGGCCTCCGCTTCCTACCAGAAGCCCCAGCTAGCTCCTCGCCCACCAGTTTGGCCTTGTCCAAAAACCTCCTCCGTGCCCCCCACAGTGGAACCTTGGCCCATGGCCTCTCAATGGAGCATGAGCTGGGACCTGACCCCTGACCCAGCACCCCATGAACGGCTCACCAACCCCTCCTGTGGTCTGGCCCTGCTGCCCCTCTGGACTGGCAACTTGCCAACTCCCTCGTGGCCAAGGTCACAGAGCTTCCAAACCGCTAACGGTCAAGAGACCCCCTTGTCCAGCCTCTGGGTCATTGTTCACAAGGCACTCCCTGTACTGACATTCAAATACGGCACCTGCCCACCCACACCTGCTCCCACTTTATTCCTTACCAAGAGGCATTAATTTTCCTCTTGGAAGGCCTTCCCCAGCCTCTGCCCACTCCCCATTTTAAATGCCGGCCCCCGTGTCCTCACAGGCCTGCACACAGCCCATGAGCCTGGGGCAGTCGCCACTGCACCTCCAGCGCCAGACACCTGCACCCCCAGCCCTCCCTCAGCCCAGGGGCCCATGGTCCCCTCTCAGCATCTCTCTCTCCTTTGTTTTCTGCTTGATCATCTGCCATCCAACTCCCATCCCTGAACGGTTTGCAGAGAAAGGGGGCAAATGCAGAGACAAAGAACTCCAACATCTCAAGCAGGCAAGCAAAACTTCTGGAGAGACCCCGAGCCAGGCCTGCTGCCCGCCCCGCACGCTCTGGCAAGCTGGAGGAACATTTGCTCCCTCGCCCGCCTGACAAACAGCGGCTGCTCCAGAGACTGGGTTTCGTAATGTCTGAATTCTCAAGGAATTTGGAAGGAGGACAGTGAATCTATAATCAGCGACAGTACTTTTCTCACACTTACAGCTTGCTCATTTGCATTTTAAAATGAGACTCCAACCCTTCGCCTGCATCTCATAACAGTCATCTCCTTTTCCCCTGGTGCTTTGAAAATACCTGGGGAAGGACAGCCCAGTGAGCATGCTGGGCCAGGGATGTGGGCAGGCAGAGGATCAGGTACATTATCCTTTCGGGGTCTTCTTCCACCAAATTCAGGGCTGCTCTGGAGGGGGTGGGGAGACCAGGGATGAGGAAACCTCACGGGCTTCCCTCACAAGCCTTCCCCACAGAGCAGGTCAGAATGGAAAATGCTCCTGGTGATACAGGCCTCCCACCCAACCCTCAGCAGAGCCCCAGGCCCACCCCCAGTCCCCCCAGGCTGCATATGACCCAAGTGGCCAAGGAGTGTTTCCCCTCTAGCCTTACTGGGTGGCGGGGCAGTGATGGCTATGCCACCCGTGCTTGGCATTTTAGCACCTAGCTGTTTCAGGGGCAGGAGGAGAAGGGCCTAAGGAATAGCCAGGCTTGAACCTGCCTCTCAGCCAGGCTCTGTTGTATGGACAAGGCTCATCAACACTAGCCAGGTTTACTCTGCCCCCTCCAGGAAGCCTTCCTAACTCACAAGTCTGGGTCAGGACCATGCCAGTGATCCCCACCCACCTTGGCCTCTGGCTGCCAACTACAGACTTCAGAGCTGAAAGGACCTGGCTTTGGCCCATGTGAGTCCCCAGCACCTGCAGCCTGGTTCACAGCACAGGCCTAGGAAAGACTGTGAAAAGCAGCTGCCCAGTCCACAGCGTGGAGGGGCCGGCCCTCACCTCAACAGCTGAGCAAGGCCAGCTGCTAACACCTGAAATGGTAAGGTCAGGAGGACCTGTACGGCCAGCATCCTCATAACAGTACAAAGAAGGAAACTGAAGCAGACAGTACCTGAAGACTATCCCCCTCAGGACAGGCACCTGAAACCATCATCTCCAGGACAGGTACCTGCAACTGCTATCATCATGACAGGCAGCCCTCTGGACACGAGGGTGGGGGGCATTTTGTCCCATAGCCCTTGCTGCCCTCTCTCCTTGTCCTCTAGCCTGAACCCAGCACTAAGCACAGAGCGGGATTCCCACTGCTCCTGGCCCTCCTGGCCTCGGCCTCACCTGGGGCTTCTCACACTACGCGAGCAGAGAGTGGCACTGTTTCCTGGTTACCGGACATCACGTGGCCTAACAGACCCAGGTTAGGGAGGCCAGAGAACCTGCGGACAAGCCCACTGCCAAGGCCCTTCTGGGTCTCGATGGACACGCAGGCCCCAGTGGCCCAGCCCCAGCAGGGCCTCGAGATGGCCTGATAGCCGGGCTGCTGTCCCCTCTGAGCCTGGTTCTGAGAAGTAAACGGGGTAATGAGCTAAAGCAGTGGCCTTCAAGCCAAACCCCCAAAATGTTTAAAACTGTTTCTATTTGCACATTTTCAAGTTGACATCTAAAATTTCTCATCATAAGTTTAAATACTTGTAGAGGATGTAATTTCCAACATGTTGTAAATATTAACATTTCAAAATAAAATTGTTACTCTTTCTCTTTTAAATGGATCCAATGGAATCTAAATATCATAGCAATTTGAGATCCACTGTCATCCATCTTGAAATTACAGAATCGGAGTCTTCTTAAACACCTGGCAAGTTAGCAACGTTCCTTGTGCCTCCTCCAATTTCCAATCCACATCCCTCAGAGATGTTTCTACCATCAGTGTGTTTTATGTTTAAAAGCCTTTAATTATTACGCTGCTAGGCAGAAATACATATACGCTTTAATTTTTTAATTTCATGTGACCATAAAGATCTGAGCGTCAAAAATTTTCTTCTAGACAGATTTGTTTTCATAATTACTATCAGTACACAATTGAGCAATATGACGGAAATACATTACAAATTTATACCAGTATAAGCAGAAAAAATTAAACCTTGTTAGAAATACATCTCAGAAGAGATGGGAAATTCTTTAAATTGTTTCAAGCATCCAGATGGATATTACCTATTGCTAGAATAAGGCAGAGTCTACTATCAATTCTATCTCTACTTTTCAATTTTTATAGATATAAAGGGCTAAAACCACTTATTCGAATAAATAAGATGGCATGGAAAGAACACATTCTCTGAATTCCTTCAGAATGATATGCCAAGAATTACAGTATTTTATTACTGTGGTTTTATTACCAAAATCGTTTTTAATGTTCTATCAGCTGACAACTCAATCAGATTCTCTTTCACTTTCATGGTAAGGAAAGCCCCAAGATCACAACGAGTAGCCACATGACACCCAGGGGAGTCTTATGCCCTGTGTCACACACCAGGTCGCATCTGCCTGTGGAGAATGAGTGTGCAGTTCTGCAGATAACCAGCATCCTGTGTGCCAGGCACCGTTCTGACTACTTTACCCAGATTAACTCCAATAGGCCTCGCTGCAATCTGAGGGGACAGGCACCATTATTATTCCCATTTTACAGACTGGGAGACTGAGTAGTTAGGCAACCGGCCCGAGGTCACACAGCCAGAGCCACAAGCCCAGGTGTCTTGCTCGTCACCACCACGTGCACTGCCTCCCTGGAGCTGGAAGGAGGCTAGTGTGAAGGGGACCACTGGGACGCAGTTTCCAAGCCCCTTCCCAAGCAGGTCGGCTGTGGACGCGAGCACGTGAGAAAGAGGAGGAGCCACAAAACTGACATCTTAACCGTGCTCACACCGCCACCTTGGCCAGGTTATGCACAAAAATGCCTCTTTCAGGTCAATGCCATCAACGCCTGGCACCTCAGAAGACCCAATAAATGTGAAACACTCATGCTATTACTGCTGCCATTAAAACCGCAGGAAGAGAATAACTCCCGTGACAGGGACAAACTCTGAAGCACTTACCAGCATTTTACATTCCTGGTTCCCTTTTGAAACAGCAGCCAGAGCCCAGGTAGCAACAGGCCTGGACGTTCTTAGTAAATGGAGCAGTGGACTAGCACACAGAGGGGACCCAGTCAGACAACCCACGGGGCTCTGAAGACAAACTGACCTGCACTCACATCCCAGCTTGAACCACTTACCAACCCGGGTCCCCAAGAGAAGTCACAACAGCTGAGCCTCAGTGTCCTCTTCTCTAAATTGGACATGAAAAACACCACCCACTGCAGAAAATGGGCAATGCCCATCAGGGCACCTGACACAGGAAACACTGGGCGGTGGCTGGTGGCATGCACACTCTCCTCTTCAATCTCTGACACCCAGTGACTGGGCCATACGCTCACTGCCAACCCTCACCGCCAGCGCCCAGCAGGCCAGCAAGCAGCCTAGGGATCCGGCTCCCAGCAGCCGGGCTGATTTTGAAAAACCAGCCAAATGGATATGCTTCCAATTGTTGCAACGAGCTTTTCTCTATGCTTTAAAATTTCAAGTTCTCCCAACACTTGGGGATGCCAGGAGGAGGTGAACAGAGAGGTGTCACGGTGGGTTCTATTTTTAGATGCTGGTGTGGAAAGCATCCAGTTTGGCTTCGCTCTGGTCCCCCAGCCACCACTTCCTCCCCCAAGTCATCACCAAAATGAACAGCAGACACATCAAGGAGGATTTCGTAATTCTTCTTCGGCCTGGTACATTCTAAAACAATGGCTCCAGTCTCCTGGTCCACCCACAGACTAAGTAGATTAAGGTTTTAGTCTAAATCTCCCCCAGGGAAGCCATTTAAAGCAAACAGACCCCTGGGCTGTCCCTCATACCGGAAGCTCCAAGGCTCCAGCATCCACCCCTCCCTCCAATGGTGGGGGTGGGGCTGCATCCCACTGCGAGAGTCTGGAATCTTTCACCAACAGGAATCAGGTACTGGGGGGAAGGGCACATTTCTTCCCCTTTAAGCAGTGTTTGTTGGTGAGCACGTGAATTCACTTCCTCTAAAAATGGCTCCCGACAGAAATCTCCCCACGGGCCCCGACAAGAGGTGCCCGGAGAAGCACCTGGCCCTCCGCTCAGTGAGCAGTGACAGCTCCAACTGCGGACCCCGGCCTCAGCCGTGGGTGCAGCAGCATCTGCAAAGCTTCCAGGGACTTTCAAGGCAACGATCAGAAAGGATAAAAATAATCCAAAGCATCCTGGAACAGGAATGGTGTGAGACACCTAAGCCCCAAAATGACAAACATTTGACAACTGTACCCCATCCGTCCACTGCTAGACCCCAGCAGGCAGTATCGATCGATCCCTGTCCTCAGCCATTCACAGATTTAGAATCCTCCAGGCTTCCACTACCAATCAATTGGAAATGGCCCTGAAAACAAACTTCTCAGCCATTCTTGAATTCTGACTCCTCTCTTTGGATACATGGAGAAATTAAAATGCACAGAAATCTGCACCTTTGCAAAGACGAGATGAGCCTGGAGAAAAACTCTAGAACTGATGAGGGTTTCAGGAATTACCTCCTCCCCCAAAGCAACCTCAGCTCACAAGCTGCAGAAAAGGGAGGCCAGAAGAAAGAACTCAGCAGCACCCCCTCCCCCACCAAAGCTTCCAGACAGAGGTGCCCAGCCCGCCCCGCTCTGCCAACCACCCCCTTTATTTTGGGACCACAGAGCCAGCTCCAGGCCCTGGGAGAGCTTCTCTCCATCCTTCCTTCTTCCTCCTTCCCTCCTTCTCTACCCAAGTCCACCCCAGGGTGAGGCAACACGGGGTCAAGAGCCCCCGTCTGATTCAGTCCACCCTCCAGGAGCCAGGGGCCCACAGGGAAGGTCATGTGTGACCTGACAGCAAAAAAGGGGAGGCACAGGGGCGGGCACATGCCCTGACTTCGGGGGAGGGGGAGAGGGACAGGAGTGGGCTTGGGGAGGTCTGAGCCAGGAGAGGGCTCACCCCCAGAGGGCTTGTCCCCCCCCCGCCAGTAGAGCCTGAGGACATGTAAACCCTGGGGGCATCAAGACCAAGGAGACCAAGGAGTGGCTACACCCCTCCCTCTACCTACCTTCACCCGCACCGAGCGCGCCACCTCTCCCCCAACAAGACAGCTCCTTCCCCAGACAAAGCCACAGCCACAGCCCCACCCCGTGCCCTGCCAGGGACGGAACCGTGGGGCATGCACAGGGGACAGTGAGGACGAGATGCTCACGACGAGAGGCCAGGGCCACATTCCAGGGACAGAGGAAAGGCCCAGGACACAGCCGGGCGCAGAAGACGATGAGGGCGTGGTCCGTACTCACCTGGACGACTTCTATCCCTCGCTTCCTGTGGGGCAAAACAAAGAAAGCAAAGGTTACTCAGAGGTAAGAAACACCCTTCCAGAACATTCTCTACAGCCGGCTGAAGGCAGTGGGGTGAGGACAGGTAGCGGCTGCCCCTTTCAGGCCATGGTCCCCAGAATGGTTTCACTTCCAAAGGGAAGGCCTAAGAATTCCTAGCCCGTCCTCAAAGCCACCTCCTGGCAGAAAGAGAAGGTTGGCTCCCCAGGGACTAGGCCTGAGTCCTACAGACACCCCGATTTGTTTTCTTCACAGCCAGCCGCCCCCTCCCCGATCCCTTAGGACCAGGCCTTTCCTGGGCAGCTCTGGCCTGGCCGCCCAGGTCAACCCCAGCCTGTCAAGCTCCAGCCCATCCACTTTTCCTCATGCAGAGGACCCCCAAACCCCGTGATCCTGTCCTGGCCATCTGTGGCCCCCACTGACATCCTGCCCACCCTGTGGCCCTGTTTCATCGTGGCCCATGCCAACATCCCCCGAGCCTGGGCCTGATCTCCCTTTCTCCCCCCAACAGCCCCACGCCCTGACTCAGCCCACCCCCTACAGAGCTGGGGTCTCCGCAGCCACAGAGGCTCCCTGCTGACTCACCTACCTTTACCTCCCCCACCCACATTCCTTCCTGCAAGACGTTCCAGGCACACAGGGCTCTGTGGCATCTCCAAGCCTTGGTCCCCCACGTTCCACCCAGCCCTGCCCTGAAGATTCGAGTCAGACAAAAGCGCCCCCAGGACGCCTGCCCTGAGCCGCCACGCCCTCTCCCCCTGCCCACACAGAGCCAGAGTGCTCCTGAGAACTCGGGGCTCCCGCTACCATCCTCCCGTCCCCGGTTCTGGAGGACTAATGGGCTGTCAGCAGGGGCAGAGTGCTGGGGAAGGCACAGGGCCGCACAGATGGCACATGACCACCGAGCCCGAGTCCTTCTCCTGGAAGAAAGGCTGGGCCTCCTGCAGTCGCTCAGGGGGCTCAGGCGAGGGAAGGACCTGCACTCACTCGCCCCCACTCTTTCCGTGGAGCAGGGACTGTGGCTGACCACATGATGGTGTGTGCCCCACGCCGGCCAAACATAAACATACAAGTCATAGCCCAGTCCCTGTGCCCGCCCAGCCTGGTACTCGGAGTACGACAAACGCTACAGCCACGGCTCAGGCCCTCGAGGGGCTCACAGTCTAAGGGAAGAGTCCCTCAAGTCCCCAAGAAATCCTCTGGGTGACAGGGAGCAGCCTCACAACAGCACAGCGGAGGGGACACCTACCAAACTCACATTTGTTGGTTAGCTCATTCGAGCATGTGTTTGCCAGAGCCTTCTGAGACTCCGGCACGGATTAGAACCTCACGAGGAGCCACTACACGAGACAGCAAGACGTGGCAACAAGAGCTGACCAGGTCACACTACAGGGTGTGCCACTTGCCACCTGCCCCTCAACACCCCCCCCAACACCGCCATAGAACACCCACCCCAAGGAACCAACTAGAACACCACAATGGTAGAGTCAGGGGTCCCTGCCATCCCACAGCTTCTCTGCACTTCTGGAAGGGTGGCCAATATCCATCTGCTTTCATGATTTCGTGAGGGGACAAAGTGGACACCACAGCACAAGCTCTGGGCCACCAGAGCCCACAGCAGAGGGACAGACTGCGTCACAAGGAACCTGTGCCACACCCAGTAGTCGGCTCACAGCCCACATGGCTTCTGAGCCCTCAGGGCATCTCAGAGCCCCGTGCCTCATTCCTAGGTCGTTCCAGCCCCACGAGAGCATCAGTGACAGGAAACGGCCAGTTGTCCTACCCCTGCACCTGGATAGAAATCTCAACCGGCTGAGGGACAAGCCCCCAGGGAAGCTACAAATGACAAGACTGGGACTGTGGGAAAGGGAAAGATAAGGACACAGCAGGAGCCCGGCATGCGTACGTGACCCGCAGCAGGTGCAGGGGGCCGGAGCCGCCAGGGCCTGCCTCGCCTCCGCGTTAATCCTCCCGGGATCGGCACCCAGGTTAGCCCTAGACACCGACAGTGGCCACTTCCACGCTGCCACATGAGCCCTTCCCAGACAGCTCTACCTCCCCTGGCCCTAAAAACAAATAGTTCTCTAACTGCAAAAAAGAGATGGCGTCCCTAACGTAAAAGAAACAAAGTAACCTTGAGAAGGGACGGGCTGAAAACCTTAAGTGGAGCTGAGCTCCCAGGAGCCAGCACCGTCTCTCTGCAGCTCAGAGCTCCAAGAACAAGATAAAATGCAACTGGCAGGAAAGAAGGGGCTCAGCTCCCCTTTCAGCCCACATCGGGCCATACCTATGCACGAGACCCCCTTGACCTTGCGAGAGCTAAGGTGCCCTCGGCAGCCCCAATGGAGGGGCGGTGACGGCCCACTCCCCGGGTGAGCACGTCGAGCCTGCGAACTCAGGAAGGGCGGGCGCTGGCACAGAAGCACAGAGAAGGTGGTCTCTGTACCCCAAGGCCACGGTGTACCAGGGGAGACGAGGAGGGGACAGGTGGACAAGCACCTGGAGGTGGCTTGTCCACAGCCCAGTCAGGAAAACCAGATGTAAACCTGCCAGGCTCCTTCCTTCATCAGGAACTTCTAAAACACAAAAGTATCCACAGCCTTCTCTCCCAAGCATCAGGTTCCTAAAATCCAGCCATGACCGGAAAGTCCAGAAGCTGAATTATGATACCAAAGGGGAAGAGGGGGGAAGGGGTGAGGACAGAGACGGGAGTGGAGAGAAGGGACGAGAAACCAGAGGGCTGGTGTGTCAAGTGATGAACTGTTCCTCCTGGAAACCCCACACACGGACATGCTCAAATATGCAAGTGTTTTCTGGCTGTGGCTGTTAACAGCCACACTGTCTGTGACAGCACAAGATGACAGTCTCACACACACACACACACACATACACACATACACACAGACACACACACGCACACACGCGCGTACACACATATGCACAAAGGAATACTATGCAGCAGTTAAAAAGGATGAGGACGTATCCAGGCACCTGTAGGCATTAATTATACCTAAGACAATGCTACGTGAAAATGCAAGGTATAAAACCCTGTGTATTGCTTATAATTATCTCAGTTAAGACAAAGGTCCAGGACAAGCATGTGTGTACAACACCCAGCACACGCAAAACGAAATCTCAAAGCGCTACAAGAACACGGTCACAGGCTGGTCTCTAGGTCAAGGGCAAGTGTGGCTGGAGGAGGGGGTGGGACTTCCTTTTCATTGTGCACTCTCATGCATTTCTTGAATTTTGTGCCATGTTCCTCTAATAGATTGTCAAAACTAGAGAAATAAATTTTTTTTTCATTATCTTTTTAAATAATAGGTAGAACTCTAGTTGCCAGCGTTCCCGGCGCCTGGATAAAGCAGGGCCTGGGAATGGCGTGAATCAATCAACTGACTGATGAAGTGCAGCCGCGAGCTTAGCAGGATTTATCTGGAAAAGCTTCCAAATTCTGCTCAAAGAGCAGCGGGAATAACACCCATGGCAGGGCCAGGGGCCTGTCATGCTCGGGAACATTCAATGCAGATTCGAAGCCCAACCGACTAACGGCTCGGTACCTGGAAACCCCTGGAAAACAGACCAGGCCGAACGCACTGCGGTGTTCGCTGTGGCCACAGCAGGACTGTGATGTGTGTTTCCCTTTATTCTTCCTCGTACTTTCTAGTTTTCTGCAGTGAGCACAGATTTTACTCCCCAAATCATAGGATAAGTAACCATGAAAGTTAAATAATTAAAGAACTGAACCTTGTATGGATCTGGAGGATAATTTTTTCAGGCTCCCAGACTCTTGTTTTCTTGATAAATATTGCATTAAGTTTTGGAGAGAGGTCTACCCCACAACTCACAAATATAAACCTGTTTTCCCAAAAACTGGATTATCCATTTTGGGGAGAAAAGGACTCTGCCCCCTGATTCCCCTCAAGTCCAAGTCCAAGGAGAGCACAGCCTTGGGGAATTTAAAATACTCATTTACAAAACAAACCACCCTTTCAGGAGAGGAGGAAGAGCAACCAGAGAAGGCTTCAGGGAGGAGGCTGCATGTGCCATCTGAGCAAAAACTGAAGGGAAACTAGAGACAGATGCTGGAAAGATCAAGAGGAACAACGTGAGGAGTAAAACAGCAAAAGATGTCTGGAGTGTGGGAGCATAAGACCCCCCTGAGAGAGCAGGCGGGCCCACAAGAAGTGGACAGAGATGTAGGCTGGGCATGCCCCAGAGGCCAGAACCGCAGGGCACAGCCTGATCTTTACCCCGCGGGCCAGCGAGTCCCAGACCCCAGGGCAGATGACTAAGAATCAGCAGGGGAGGTTGTCAAAAATGCTAATTTGAGGTCCAGTCCTGAAGACTCTGATTGAGGAGGGGTCTGACCTTTGTCGAGCACCCACCCAGGTGTTGCTCAGGAAAAGCCAGGTGTGAGAACAGCTGCCAGTCAAGCAAGAGTAGCTCCTCGCGCAGCTGGGAGAACTTAGATACGCCCGGGGCGAAGGGGAGCACAGGGTCATCATTCAGAGCAGCCCTCCCGGGTCCCGGGGACAGGAGTAAAGGCCACACAGGAGCCAGAAATAGTTGTTTGTGATGCTCACATGTGGGGCCTCAGGCAGGGCCACGCACCGGCACCGGGGGGGCCACGGGCCACGCACGGGGAACACGGGCCACACACCAGCACCAGGGGGCCACGGGAGAGTGCGTCTCGCAGGCAGCTGGGAACTTCCTTATTTTTTTTTACCAGGAGGTGGTCAGATGCCCAGGACTGAGCTGGGCAGACAGTTCAGGAACTATCTGGGCAGCAGGAAGAAATGAAAGAGGTGGGTGCATCCCCCAAGGAAAGAACATGGAACCAGACCCAACTGTACTTTGTGCCTCAGTTTCCTCATCTGTCAAGTGAGGAAAATCCTGGAACCCACCCCGTAGCTCTGCTGGGCCCTCCCTGGGACTACAGGCTCGCTCTGCCCTGCCTTTCTGCTTTCAGGAACTGCCCCTCGTCCACCCCACGTGATTCTGACGGGCAATCCAATGCCCTCCAGGGGTGGGCACCTGGCCTGGCACCTCACATAACTGCAGGATGGGCATGGGACCCAAGCCAGGCCAGGAGAATCCACCTGAGCCTTCCCAGTCAGCAGTACCCAGGGCACGGCCACCACCGCCCGTGTGCCCAGACTCTGGAGGAGCAGATCCCGCCGGGAGGAAAGGCCACATCCTCTCGCTGGGTGAGGCCCTGATCCAGGCGGCCTGCGCTGTCTTCTCTCAGCTTTCAGCTGTGGAGTATCGCTGAAGCCAGTTTACACAGAGTCCCTGTCCCTGGCTGCTGTCTTGCTTACGACGGCAAGACCTCAGTTAAGTGACAGTGGCTACCACTCCCTGAAGATGATAGAAATTACCCTGGATTACCCAGAGCAGAGGGAGGGGGGTGACAAAGGAGCCCGGTGACAGAAAGAGGACCCAAATCGGAAGGGAGAACACTGCAACATCCCAGAAGCGGGTTGGCAGGACCACCAAGAGGGAGAGGCATCCATGGGCCCACAGCACAGCAAGGCCACACGTCAGGCCTGAGGCCTGGCCCAGGGAGGTGGCATCAGGACCCTGGGACCATGACCCCCCACTGAGCGGCAGGCCTATCTCACAGCGGAGCAAGCAAGCCCCATGAAAACCAGCAGCAGGCACGGGACGTGTCGCTAAGCCGCCCTGGGTGTCTCAGCGTTGACGTCAGTTAAATGGGTGTGACCTTTCCAGTCAAACAGGACGTTCCTGGGCAGGTATGAGACTGGAGGGCCACAGGCAAAAAAATGAAGCACATGCAATGGTGAAGCGGGAAAGGAGAGGGGAAGGAGCAAGCCGAGACACAGAGTCCCCTCCGATCAACGCAGAAGGACAGTCCCGTCACAGCTGGGAGATCTCCAGGAGCCCAGAGAGGGCAGTGCAGCGAGCAAAGAGTGAAGTTTGCAAAAAATAATAATAATAATAATGGTGGGGGAGGCTTGGGTTCACTAAGAACTGCTTTCCCACGATATGCGAGGCCACAGCCACTTGCTCCCACCCGGGCGCAGCTAGGGATGGCCCCACAGAGACAGGCCACCACTGAGGACGGGGCCTGCAGGACAATCCAGCTGCGGAGAGAGGTCAGGCCAAGCCAGGCCTCCAGGGAACAATGTCAACCAGAAACGCAGGCTCCTTCTCACCAGTGGGCAAGGAAGAAGAAGCTGCACCTGCACCCAGAGCTAAAACCTGCTTAGAGACAGAAAGGGCACAAGTGGTAAGCCGAGCACATTCATCCGAGCCATCTGTAGCAGTTTGGTAATGAGCAGTTCAGGAACCCCCCAATAAAAAAGCCCTTAACACCCACAAGGACTGCAGGCAACAGGCCCCCACCTCTCCTTGCCCTGCAAAGGACTCGGGGCTCCCTCAACAGGTGGCTGGGCCTCCTCTCTCGCCCACATGTGCAGGATGCGATGTTCCTGTTGTCTCAAATGCCACCCCAGCATCACCACCTAGCCCATGCTCAAGGTGAACTCCTTAGGAGCCTTCTTTGGCTCCCACTGTCCTCGGAGCCCCCCGCACCCCCCAAGCACAGATGTGGAGGCTGCCTGGCTCCGTGCCACTGACGAATACCAGGCCAAAGGCTCTGTCTGTGGTGGACGTTAACGGGGGCTGCTGATGCTGGCAGATCTCCTCCTGGTCACCCCCACGTTACGCACAGCTCTGTGGCTTCCTTTGGTCGATGAAATGTGCACAAAAGTGACCCGTGTGACTTCCAAGTAGAAGCATTTATCCGCCAGGGCCCGACTCTGGCCAGTCCCCCTGAGCCTCAGCGACTACGGGAACACGAGGACACATGTGACGCCTAACGCCGTCCGGACCCACTCCAGGTGGTGGCCAGGCTAGGCTGGGAACCGGAAGAGTATTAAGAGGACCTTCAGCCAGCAGGGGTTCTCAATCAGGGTGATTCTGTCCCCAGGGAACACTTAGCAATACCTGAAGACATTTTTGATTATCACAACTGCGGAAAGTTCTACTGGCATCCAGAAGGTCGACGCCTACAATGCACAGGACAGCCCTCTAGGACAAAGAATTATCTGGCCTAAACCGTCTGCAGTGCTGAGGCTGAGACATGCGGGACACAGAGGACCCTCACAGAGCCACCAGAAGGAAGACACCAGCCCTGGAGAGCCACCAGGTCCAGAGTGGACTCTGAATGAACTACAAATAAACTTTTGTTGCAAACCTCTCAGGGCTGTGTGTTTCTGCAGCCCAACCCAGCCCATCCTGACTGTTAAATGCTTATGCCCTCTGTCTATGCCCCAAATTCCTATCGTAATACCAGGCATCTGGAGTAGAGGAACAGCATACAAGGCAGGGTGCACCAGTCCCTCCTCTCATCAGACCCTCCCCGGGGAGACCCTGTTCTCTAAATACACCCTGGCCAGCAACAACTCTGCCTCTGCAGAAGCTGTTCTCTCTTCTGGAATGCCCTCCCCCCAGTGGCAAACTCCTGCTCATCCATCAAGAAGAGCTCAAATGTCATGCTCACCAAGAGGCTGTCCCTGCTCCTTCCCCCAGGCGGCCAGACAGCCACCTGACACTTAAGACTGCTGTGTGCTCCACCGTGAGCCCAAGGCCAAAAACTGTTCTTCATCCCAGCACCTGTGCCCACTGCAGACCCCGCACCTGCCAGGTGCTCTGCAAACACTCCCTGAACGAGTGTCCCAGCCACCCGGGGACAGGGCTCCAGCCCTAAGGCGTCCCTGCCTGTCTGCTTCCTCGGCAGCCTGGTTCACTTGCTGATAGCTTCATAATTTGGATTTTCCTCCTATTAACAGTGCCAGAAACTGAAATGGCCCAATATAAAGGCAACATATGAACAGAATTTTAAAGCCAGTACAAACATTTGAATTGTTTGGACAGCTCTGGGAAAGAACCAGATAAACTGAAAGCTGCCATACGTCTTTTTTTTTTTTTTTTTTGGAGGGGGGCGTGACACCCTTCCCCTGATTGCACAGTCGTCGGCTCCCATAACTGGAGACCTTCCCCCACACTAGGCACCCCACCTGGAGGAGGCAGGAGGGCACGCCACAGGGCACCCGCAGTGCAGATGCAGCATGAGTCAGCGTGTTCCTTCAGCCGAGTGTCAAGCCCGCGGGGCCCCGGGAAGCAGGCTCTCCTCGGGAACCCAGGATGTGGGCGGGAGGCACAGCCGGTGACTCACCTCCCCAGCACCTCCTGGAGGACAGCAGAGTCTCCAGGCACTTGCTGCTGGGGCACACCCCTCCCCGTTCGGCAGAGGGAAACTGAGGCAGGGGTGGGCTAGAGATTACCCGAGGATAACCTGTTCTGCATCCAAAGTGTCAGCCTTCCGAACTGGAAATCACTCCGACTTTTCATCTAAAAACTAATGCTGAAATTCCCTTACCGGTGCTTCACACAGCTCCACCTTTTAATATAAGAATTCTCTACTTGGAAGTCTTTTACTACCCCCTTGCAGGTGCTGTCATTTATCTTCCTCCTAATTAGGGATCAGCCTCAAATGGCGGGATGGGGTAGGGGATTCCTAGGAGTGGGACAGGAACAGGGGCTGCAGGAAGGGCTGGCTCCAGCCCTCACCGCCCTCCCCCAGATGCCCGCCTCCTGCCTCAGGGCCAGTGACTCAGTCTGTTCTCTTCCCAGCAGATCCTTAGTCCCAAGAATGAGGTTATTTAACAGCAGAGTAAAGGGCAAGGTGAGCTGCAGCAGGAAGGGGCAGGGCGGGGATTCCTGCACCGACATCCCCTTCCTTTGAGCCCACGCAGGAGGGCGAAGCCTGCGTAGGTCTGGGTGGTTTTAGCACCTGTCCTCAAGGCAGCACACACTTAAAACAACTGCCCGAGTGCGTCTGGGTCCCCACCTGTGTGCGCACAGGCCGACAAGCCTTCAAAGGCTGCGGGCCGCAGCAGATTGACCAGCGGCTCCGTCCACCGGGTCCTGTGACGCTTCCCCATAACCTAAAGCTCCCTGCTGGCCCGAGGCTGGGTTCCCAGACCCCAAGAAGGCTCCTTTGAGCTCCTGCAGGTTAGCGGAGTCACTGCCCTGCAGTTGGGTCTCCAGCCACACAAACGGTGCCCTGTCTGACTGTCATCCAATCTGCTGGGCTTCTCCGTCCAGGCCTGGAATGGCTGGGGAACCTGGGGGCCCCCAAGCCCCAGGCCCTGCCCAGAGAGATACGGTGGCCACACAGAGAATCTGGAAACTGTGGGTCAGGAGGCCCCCAAAGACAGCAAACATCTGGGGGTGTCGGGAGCACAGGGAGGTGGAGACTGCTCTCTGAGCTGTACCCGGGGGGTTAACCAGGAGCGAGGCTGCGAACCGGGCCAGGATGGGGCGCACCTGGGGCAAAGCCAGTGCCTCTGGGAATTTGGGGTTTCCTGGGCCCCATTGCCACAAGCATCAGCGCTGTCATTACGTCAAAGCAAAAGTGAAGTTACCTTCATCCCCAGTCTCAGAAAACAAATCATGATACACCTTATTCAAATATTTCTCTGACCCCTCAGCTACTGGGGGCGGGTGAGAGTTCCAGTCAAGCACCAACCTTATCCATCAGCCTGTGATGAAGGGTAAGGAGCCTGGCTCTGACCTTGACCCAGCAGCTCCCCAATCAGGCCCCGGGTGTGAACACCACATTCATCTCCTACTGCTACTGTAACAAATCACCACACACACAGGCCTGAAAACACCACCATGTATCCTCTCCCAGTTCTGGAGGTCGGAGTCTGAAATGGGTCGGAGGGGTGGTTCCTTCTGGAGGTTCTGGGGAGGACACACTGGGAGAAGGGGAGTGACATTTTCCCATCGACCTCAAAACCAAGGCTCTTGCCAGTCTGCCCCCCTGTGAATCTCGGAAGCTCCCGCACAGTGCCCACATGTGGGCTGGGGCTGGATGAGGACTCACTCAGGTTTGTTGGGGGCTTCAACATCGACAAGGAAAAGGCTGGAGCTCAGTGGCCACAATGCCCGCGGGGTTCCACAGGGACGCTGGGCAAAACCAAACACTGACACGGGGACCCCTGATGGAAAGACGCACCTAGGACCAGAGACATGGGGGCCTGAGTGGCGAAGATCGAAGGCCCCAGCCAGGCCTGGGACACTTGGCTGTAAGACACAGGGAGGGGTGATGTGCCTGACCCTTCAGTCCACCTGGAGGCCCAGGAGAGATGCCCAGACCAGCCATGCTTTCCCACCCCCACTTCAAGGCCACCTGGCTCCACTGAAGGCCATGTTCCTCAGACCCTGCCAAGTGCCTCTGAGCAGCTACAGACACTCACTCCCAAACGCAGACGTGTTTGGAGCCCAGGCCCAGCACCCAGGCACGCTTTCATCAATGCAGTCCACTCAACCCCCATCGACAGGCCCGGGGTGCCATTCCCTGTCCCCAGCACCCTTCCCTGCTGCACTGAGCTCCTGACACGAGAGACAGGCAGTGACTTCATCTCATGCCCCTAAGAACCTCAAGTTCCAGAGAATTCCAAAAGCCCAGGTACAACCCAAACAAACGAGAGGTGACACCAGTAAGTCCTGGGCCCATTCACTCCCTGCTCAGGCCTGTACTCCCCAAGCCAGGAACAGGGGACAGAGGCGGCGGCCGGCCGGAGGGCCTATGGGCTGGCCCCACACTGGTCCATTTGCATTAATTTCAACAGTTGCATTTGAGGATACACTGTCCTATTTTTTTCAAGTGAGGCAATTCAAAGACATTAAGAAATTCGTCCAAACATTACGCTAAGTGAAATAAGCCAGAGAAAGACCAGTATCGCATGGTTAACACTTACAGGTGAACTCTAAAAAAAGAGTTGAACTTCTAGAGTTCAGAGTAGAATGGCGGCCGCTGGGGCTGGAGGACATGGGGAGGGGCTGGTGAAAGGGGTACAGACTTCCAGTAACAAGACGAGTAAGGCCTGAGGATCTAATGCAAAACATGGTGACCCCGTCTATACTACTATAGAGTAGACCTGAAATTTACCAAGAGAAGTTAAGAGTTTCACCAAAAAGAAAAAGGAAAAAAAAGGTGAATATGTGAGGTGATGAGTGTTTTCATTAACTCAACGGTGAGAATCCTTTCACAATGTGTACATATATCAAAGCAACACAATATACATTTTAAATATATTACCATTTTATTTATCAGTTCTACTTCCGTAAAGCTGAAAAACACATATAGTCACATATAAATATAAGAAAAAAAACTCGCCCCGGACTCACAGCAAGTAAGCCACAGCAGAACCACAATCTAAAGTCAAGTCCTTGTCAGCGAAGACCACCATCGTCACATGACCTGGGAGGGTGGGCGGGTCCAGCCAGGTCTGCTGTGGGTGAAGCTTCTGGGGTTTCTGCTGAAGAACTGTTCTGGACAGAGCTGCTGCTCCTCCCCACCCATCTGCTGCCCCCGTCTGGGCCCAACTCCCTCCTCAGACCCACGACCTCCAACGAGCTGGGGGAGGGATGCCATGGCCCCTGGGACGCCTGGGAGGAAGAGTCCCGAGGGTGCTTCCTGAGGAACTGTGACTGCCCTCAGATGCCGTAGGTCACTCCAGGCCCAGAAGCAGAAGGAACTAGCATGCCAGCTTCTCTCCCCCCACAGGGCTGACAGCACAGAGGACAATGTCACCTGGAATCCACACCTTCAGAGTAGAAGGCACCTGTCCTACAAAGCAGGCCCAGGAAGCAGGTTGCAGCTCAACAATAGGAGGACGAAGCCAGCTTCCAAAAGAAGGCTGTCAGGCAGGTGGCGACAGCCTGCGGGGGAAGGGGTTCAAGCTAAGGCAGGGGGGGCAGAACACATGGGGGCAAGGCGGCAGGACTGAAGTCTTCAGAGCCCCACCCCTCTCAAAAGCTTTCTGAACCCACCAATGAGAAGGAGCAACTGGCCGGGTCACAGGACTCAGGAAAGAAAGCAAAGCAGCCGCAAGGTGTAGGCCAAGCAGGAAAAAATGAGCCCAGGGCCTGCTCACGGCAGGTGGGCGAGCACACGCCCCCACCTCCTTCCTGCCCAGTCCCAAGCCCTGCCAGGCTCTGCAACTGAGAGCCATGGCAACAGGCCCCAAACAGCTCGAGAAATCCATCAGAGAGCCCCACGCAGTGTCACAGCAGCCGCCAACCCAAAGCCAAAAGCCAAAAGCCGGGGCGCCCTGGGCAGAAGTGAGAAATGCCGAAAAGAGGAAGCGCTGACTCCAGCCAGAAGGGAAGGAAAGCTCGAGTGCAGCAACGGGCAGCCTCCCTGCCCCAAGAGACACAGACCTCCGTCCTGAAGGCCATCAGGCCACTATCCTGCATGCCCCTCTCCAGCCTGTGACCTTGTACATCTAAGACATGACTTACAGCCTCACGACCCCCTGAAGTCCTCCTGTGGCTTCCCCTGACCTCCTGGCATCGAGGGCTCTGTAACACTGCGCCCACCTCCTTTGTCCAGCAACCTCCACTCGTCTTGCCCCTGGCGCACGGGGCTCCATGCCCGCCCCTGCAGGCTGGTTCCTCCACACTTCTGACCCCCTGCCCACTGGTCGACACCTCATCTGGAACACCCCACCTCTTGACCGCCATCCGTGACGGGCAGCTTCTTCCTTGCACAGGTGGCCAGAGGGCAGCGCAGGAGGAAGGCCCGGGGCAGCCCTAGGGTCAGGGCAAGGGCTAGAAGGGCCAGCAAAGGATGCCTGCTCCTGGGCTGGGGCCCTCCTCACCGAAGGACATGGCACACGGCCCGCTGTGCCAACCCTGTGTGCTGGAGGGAGGGGGTCTCAATACCCATGCCCAGCCCGACTCAGGATGGTGATCTGCTGGACAACTTCCCATGAACGATCCCAACTGCCAGGATAAGAACTCAAAACAGAGAAATGAGCCCAATTTGCAGGGGGTGGGCAGAGGGGGCTTATTATCTTTATTTTGCCAGGTTTTTCTTAAGCTAGAGTCCTCCTCTTGACTTGCATTCTCATGAACTGCCTTTCTTTCCAAGGCATTCTTTCATTCCTTTCTTTCTTTCACGCATTCTTCTTGAGCACCTACTATGTGCGCTGCCGGGGACACAATGGTGAAGACAACAAATACGGGTATCTGTCCTCCACAAGTCTGCAGTACAGAGGGGAGGGTGAACAAGCAAACAACTGAAACAAGAGCATGTGACATGTTCTGAAAGGGACACTCGAGAGGCTGAGGCAGAGAAGGGGGTGCTGTGCTGAGTGAGATCTAAAGGTACGGTGGAGGCAGAGCCTGCCAGGCAGCAGAAATAGCGTGTCCAAAGGTCCTGAGGTAGAAAAGAGAAGTAGCTAAAAAGCCGAGGAAAGATCATGGTGGCAGAGCCCAGACGGGGAATGAGAGGGACAGCAGGCATGTTTCCAGCCCCGAGGGGCTGTTCTTGTGCCATGTGATAACCTGGGCCCAGAAAGTCTCTTCTTTCTAAAGCCCAACTGAACTGGGTATCTCTCACTTACATCCACAAGCATCCCGGCTACTACAACATCCAAACCAAAGCATCACACCCCATCGCCTTCTCTCCCAACCCGCAGTTCAGTCTCGAAAACGGCCACCACCAGCCACCAAGGCGCCCAGACAGATCGTAACATCACCCTCCACTTCTCTCCCTCGTCCCTGTCCCATCAGTCTCCACAAAAAGGTTTCATGTGGGCCTCTAGGCAGCCAAGGGCTGGTGGTCCCCTCTCAGGCAGGTGGCCTACTGAGAAGTAGGAAGAGGAAAGCGGGTGGCCACTCGGCTGAGGGGAAAAGAGAACTCCCGATAACGAGCTGGCTGACTGCATGTAATTATGACAGGGAAAACGCTCTTTAAAATTAGCTTCCCAAGTGCGGATACAATCTCAAGTGTCCCCTACAGCGTGATTACAGCATCAGCCCCACGAACATTTTATCATTCAGGCCCCTGCTGGCAAAAAGTAACGGAGGCGAAGCACCTCCAGCCGCTCAGGGAAAAAGCATCAGCTCGGGGAGCCCAGCGGGAACCAGCCTCGCTCAGGGACCTTCCCAAGAAGGCATGCAGTGCATCTTTCTCCTCTCTTCTTGTTTATCTTTAGGGTCTTTGATGTTCAAACGCAAATTCCAAGAGCAGCCGGTCCATAAAAACAAGCGAAGCTTCACTTACTATGGCATGCCTCCCATGGCCAGGTGCTGTGCTGTGCCTCAGTTTCCCTGTGTGTAAAATGATGCCTGGCACATAGTGAGCACCCAGCCAATGTCACCACAATCGGCCTCCTCTTCCTCCCATTTAACCCTCGGGATGGCACCGGCCCTGTTCTCCAGATGTGGAGCCCAAAGCTGAGACTCACCTGGGCCTCTTGGCCAGAGGCTGAAGAGCCAGGATGTAAAACCCGCTCTGCCTGAGTCCAAACTCCACGCTCTTGTCACACCGGGTCCTTGCTGGGCTCAGGGGATGGTGGAAAAGGTGCCGCCCTGAGCTCGGTAAGCCACTCCTGGAAGAGCTGACAGACCCACATGCACCCTGACCTCGGCTGCCAGCCTGACCCACCGGCCTTAGCACATGGACCATCTTCAAGTCTCTCGGTTTTGAAAGGTCACAGGCTATGGCTTGGTGGCTGGCCTCCATTCGTCCCCTCTACCCCCAATGGGTGTCTTCTAAGCTCTAGGGCCTTCACCTGCCCAGGTCCCCTCATTTCATATACAACAGAACTAAGAACCAGAACTAAAAGAGACTTGGGGTCACAGGGAAAGTCAGGAGAAGATCAACACACTGTCACCAGGCACCTGTGACGAGCCCAGTACTGGGGAGGGAGGAGGGTTAGGGGGCACCACACTGCACCCCCAATCAGTACCAGCCCCCAGGGAAGGGCTATTGTAGCCCCATTTCAAAGATGAGGAAGTAGAGTGTCAGAGAAGTATAAAGGGACAGGCTCAGAGTCCCCAACAAGGGACAGGAGAGCCAGGACTCCCAGCCCCCAGGCCACACTGAGTGCCCATGAGCACACCGCCACACAGGCCGCAGCTGGTGCGTGGGGACCATGAGCCAGCCACCAAAGTGGGCCGGACCCACGCCTGGTGGCTGGATGGCAACAAAGCCAGGCTGGGAACCAGACAGGAGCCACTAACAGGACCCTCGGCTACCGGTGGTCCTAGATGAGTCCCCCAGGGGACATCGGCAATGCCTTGAGACATTTCTGGTTGTCACAACTGGGGTAGGAGTGGCACCCGGTGGGTGGATGCCAGGGATGCTGCTAAACAGCCTGCCTTGCACAGGACAGGCCCTAGCAAGACAGAAGGCTCCACCCAAATGTCAAGTGTCAGCTGAGGGACCCCGAGTGAGCTATGGCAATCTGTGAACAAGGATTTGGATCCACCTGAATGTGGGGTTGGTTCAAAATAAAACAAAATGTTCAAATAAATACACATGTGTGTATGCACACGTGTTTCTGTAACCGTGGTCATACGTATGCACACGTGTTTCTGTAACTGTGGTCATATGTACGCACACATGTTTTTGTAACCGTGGTTATACGTATGCACACGTGTTTCTGTAACCGTGGTCATATGTACGCACACGTGTTTCTGTAACCGTGGTCATGTGTATGCACGTGTGTTTGCTTACAGGTGCAGTAATATCCTGGAAGCATTAAAACCTGAGTGGGTGGGGAGCTGGGGTGAAGGGGCACAGCCAGGATGAGACCCCTTTCACTGTTAAGTTCTTTCTCATCTTTTGATTTGAGCCATGTGACCTTAATGTTTCAAAATATTTACATTCTCTCCACCCGTCTTAAAGCCTCTGGAAGTGACCCTTCCCAAACGCCTTCCTGACGACTAACTGAAAGAACCTTGTTTTGAAGGCCCAAGGAGGCACCATGTCAAGTCCAGAGAGGTTCCACACCCGCCACGTCCCCACTCCACCCGCCCTGTGGGCCACTTCGGAATGAGACAGAAAGGAAAGAAGAAGGAGGGCTGGGTCTCTGCTCTGGGGACTCAGAGGGGATGTCCCCCACCCCACAGAGCCCCCTCACAGCTCGAGCAACGAGAGCCATCAGTTGGGCACAGCCACCATTTTTGTCATCAAGTGCTTGCCCTGCACTAAGCACTATACGCAGACTTTGCCCCCAAGCACCAGCCCTGCAAGGAGGGGACTGTTATCCCTGACTGAAGCTGAGATGTGCGGTGACCTTGCAGTGGGCAGCCAGGACCCAAGCCAGGGGGGCCCAGGGCCTGGGCTCCATGCTCTGAACCTCTCGGTGTGGGTGCAGCCACACCTGCCGTTCACAGAGTAGGGGATGGGAATACGAGACTTGTGGGTGCTCCTTCACCTACACCCCATCTCCCTGCTTCCAAGACGCTGACAGCCCAGGCTTCCTGCAGCTCCTGCAGACCCCAATTGCCAGAGTCCCTGCTTCAGGACCCCTGACCCCTGACCTCTCAGCATCACTCCTACACAAACGCTGCTCATGACTTGGACTATCTTAAATCCAGTCTGACCTGTGAGCTCCTCCTGACCTTCAAAGACCCAGTTGAGGGTCACCCACTCCGGGAAGCCTTCCTCGATCTTCCCAAAGTTACCCCCATCACCACCACCACCAGCCCTGGAGTCTAACCCTTCAGTGTTTCTCCTGACCTATCTCCTCCACACAGACGGGATCGCAGGATGGGCATGTCTCCGTTCCTAGCACCCAGCAGAGACCTGACCCGCAGAGCCACCCAAACACCCCCACCACAACGGCAATGCCACCACCTACCTTGTCACCTAACAAGGACCTACGATGGGCTATTTCTAACATCCACAAATAAATAAATGTGCCAGGCTGTGAACCAGGCAATGGGCTTTAAGCTCATTGTTTCAAGTGACACACCAACCGTGAAGGTTAAGAAGTGCTTTGTTTAGCCTGTGGATATAGAAACTGAGGCTCAAGAAGTTCAATCTTTCGCCCAAAACCACCGAGCTGAACAGTAGCAGAAGCAGCGTTGATGCCCAGTCCCTCCTTCCAAAGCCAGCTCTGGGCACACGGCTGGCAGGTGGAGGGACGGGAGCAGGCTGCTCTGTGTGAACAGAGCTGCCACCCCACCTGGGAGAACTGCCCACTGCAGGTCAGTCATGCTCACAGGCTGGCTGTTACCCACCTGAGGCCCGAGCATGGCCCCGGGAACACAGGGACGCTTTTCAGTTGACAATGAACATCCTCAGAGGGTAAGCTACACGGACAGCCCAGGCCCTTAGCACGGCTGGGCTGCTGAGAGGACCCTTACCCGCCCTGAACTGGCCCTCGCCCCCAGCCCCAGCTGGCTGGAAGGCAAAAGCGGGTGCTGGGGACCACACCAGCAGCCCAGTCCTTTGACCAAGTCCAAGATCAGAAATAATACTCAACTCTCTGAGGCCCCTCCCACCCACAGCTGGAGGACGCTGCTGCTGCACAATGCCCCCCCACCCTCACCAAGGGATGTTACAAATGTTGTGCCCCCCCAATTCATAATGAAGCGCTAACCCCCAACGGGATGACATTTGGAGGTGGGGCCTTTGGGAGGTGATCGGGGTTGGGTGAGGTCCTGAGGGCAGCGACCTCACAGCGGGATTTGAGCCCTTATAAGATAAGAAACCAGAGCTCTCTCTGCCTGCCACGTGAGGACGCAGAAAGTAGGTGGCCATCAGTGAACCAGGAAGTGGGCTCTCACCGGAAACTGAATCAGCAGGTACCTTGATCTTGGACTTCCACCCTCCAGAACTGAGAGAAGTGCATGCCTGCTGTTTAAGCCCCCCAGTCGGTGGTGTTGCTAGGGCAGCCCGAGCAGGCTAAAGGAGAAGATAAACCATGAGGCCTGGCCAAGCCTGGAACCCCAAACAGAGACTGACAAGGGATCTTTTTCAAGCCTGAAGTTGTACTAGAAAAGTAAAGCTATATTCACATATTATTTCCAAGACAATGACAGTTCAAAGTCAGTGTACGTACAGAATCATCCCTAAGCTTTATTAAGAAAAAAAAAGTTATTAGGAGAGCCCAGACAATGGGCCATCGCTGGTGCAGAAACAAAATAGGCGTGGGTCCCTATGTGTGTCCGTACACGCTGGCTTGTGCAGACACAGCACATGTCTGAGAGACACTCAAGGCCATGGTGACCCGGCCGCCTCCAGGGACCGGGGGTGAGGGGTGAGTGTGAGGGAGATGAACGTTTCAAGTGTACGCTCTTTGGTGTGACTTCATTTCTGATCCCGTGCATCACCACTTTTTAACACACAAGTTTTTCAGAGGTATTCACACATCTGATGCGAGCCTGCCCAAGACAGACTGGAATTTCACGCAAACAAGGCAGTGACCTTCATAAGCTTGGTTTCTGTTTTCAAGGGCTTTGTTTTCATCGGTTCATAAACTGAACCGTCCCCCTCTTCACAGCCCGACATAGCAGACCCGAGAACCTGACAACTCGGGTCCTGCTGGCAGTCCCACCAGCTCAACCAGAAGCAGTGGGTCACAAATTCGGCCCCAGAGTCTCGGGGTGGGGCTTCAAATAGAGCCTCTGATGAAAGCTACACAGCTAAACAGCAGAAAAGAGGCCTGAGCTGCCTGACCCCAGCTTGAGCCACCTCGTACAGCCTCAAGAGGCCCCAAGAAGCTACTTCGAGGCAAGCGAAGGTCAGGCCAACCCTGCTGGCTATGCAGGGCGACCACAGCAAAGAGGAGGGCCCAGGAGAGCCCCCCTCCCACTGCTTGCCCACCAGAAGGCCATGCCACTAAAAAGAACCACCAGACTATGAGAATTCTGGAACACCCAACTAGAGGCACCTTCGAAGCAGGGCAAGGGCTCTGAGCAGGGCAGCCCTGGCTTCTCGAGGGTCCCCACTTCCCCACCCCAGTATCCTGAACCCTCCGCCAGCCTCCAGCCCATTCCCTTTGCCTGGGGCTCTCAGGCGTGCAGAGCCTGGGTGAGTGGCCACACGCCTCTCACCATCCACTTTCTCCCCCTTCCAGGTGGAACCACTCCCAGCGTGTCCTCCCGCAGCCCCCACCAGGCCTGCTGGGATGGCAAGGGCCAGGACAGGTGCCCCGAGCATCCTGCACAAACGCACCCCTCCAGCTCAACAACCCCAATCAAACAGATCACAGCTGCGACAGCCCCCAGGCTCGCAGCAGAAGACACCCTCTAAATGCTCCCCATACATGGGGCATGAACTGACAGCAACAACTGATAGTGTTTACATAACATGGGACTGTTTCACCCAAAACACTGAGTATCAAAACACAGCGATTCCGAACAGCACCACAGGGCAGGGAGCCAACCGCTTTCACCCTGGACTCCAAGCAGCCTCCCCCAAGGCCCCCAAGGCCCCCAAGGCCCCATCCCTCACAGCGGGATACATAAGCCCTGTCTCTAGAATGTGCACAGCCCAGGGCCCTCAGAACCCGCCTGTGTCTGACTGGAAATGAACCGAGCTCAGAGAGAAAAGATGAAGCCAGGGGCCCAGCCTTGGGCTGACTTTTAGGGATACCCTTCACTCCCCTCTTGGGAACAGCAGCACCCTGACCCTGGAGACTGTGTACAAACCCTCAGGCTGGCAGAAAGCATCCCCACGTCCCCCTGGCTGCCCTGCAGCCATACCGCTGTCTTCAGGGGACAGTCCCAGCTCCCGGTGTGGGGTCCTCCTTGCCCCCATCCAGACCACGTGGTAGGGAATGGGGCACTCCCATCCCAGCCACAGGTTCAGGGACAGGAGTGTGGCTCAGGCTGACCGATCAGGGGCAATGAGAATGAATCTCGGCCCCTTGGGACCTGAGCCTAAGGTAGAGGGAGGCCCGGGAGCCAACTTGCCCGGGTCTGAATCCCACTAGCTGTGGGACTTGCCACCCACTCTAGCTGTGAGACCTGGGCAAGATACCTGACTCCTCTGTGCCTCCGTTTCCTCTGCTAGGAAATGGGCACGAAATGCCCCACCCTACAGCTGTAATGCAGACCAGTAGGAACACACCAGGAACTCAGCGCGCACCTGGTTCAGAACAAAGGTCAGGTGTGAGCACCCACCTTGCATCATACGGGCCTGAGAAGGAAGCCAACTCAGAGAGGCCAGGAAGGCAGGGAGACCAGGTCCTGAGGACGTCAGCTGAGCCCCTGAATCCACCGATACCTGAAGCCTGAAGTCTCCATGTAGTGGAGCCACGTCATTACCAAACCCAGCCAGCACTGAGTTTCTATAGGAACCAACCTCTGCATCTCGTAGGAATCAGCCATACACTGATTTCTGCTCGGATCATTCACTTCATCCTGACAACTCTGCACATCTGTCGGTTGGTCGGGGTAGAGAGAGGACCAAAGGACACGGCGGCCCTGTCGCATCCTCCAGCAACAGGGACAGACTTGTAGGCGCATAGCCCAGTCTACACATCTCACTTTCGGGGAGTTCCAGTTTGTTGCTGGTGTGGAGGCACCCACAGAACTGGCCATGTCCCAGATGGCCGCCCACCCACTCCCCTACCCTTTCCGGGGAAGCATCCCAAGATGCTTGTCCCAAATCCAAAGAGCTTGTCCCAAATCCAAAGAGCTTGGCACTCCCAGCAAGGTTGGAGTAAAGACAAGATAAACCAGGGGTCCTCAACCCCCATGCTGAAGACCAGCTGCAGCCCGGCACCAGTCTGTGGCCTGTTGGGAACAAAGCCGCACAGCAGGAGGTGAGCAGAGGGCAAGCAAAACTTCATCTACATCTGTAACCGCTCCCCAGCGCTAGCATCACTGCCTCAGCTCCACCTCAGATCATCAGACATTAGATTCTCATAGGAGCACCGGTCCCTGGGGCCAAAAAAGGTTGGGGACCCCTGGGACAAACCAATGGGATGGGATGGGGAGCAGGTTCCTGACTACTAGAGCCCATGGAACAAAATCACTATCCTGGCCAATCAGGGGCAGGGTCCAGCAAAGACAGCCCAGAACAGACCCTGGCCTCACACTGGACCCGAGGTTCTCCGGAGGCCCAAGGAGGGGCGTGTGTGGGCTCCAGAGCCGAGGCCCAGCCTGTCCGGCTGCATCGCTGGGTGCACGAACCTGCAAGGCCAGCCACTCTGACCTGCAAATCCTCGTCTACAAAGACCCTTCCGGCTCAACGACCGAGGACCTCTGCAGCCCATCACTAGGGCAGGTTTACCTGCCATCACCTATAGACTTGACGGTGTGACTGCAGGTTGGGGGAGTGAGGGACAGCACCCCCTTCTTCCTTCGGTCGGTTGCTGCCCTCGCAAGGAAGGAGGACGTTTGCATGCTGAGCCCCTCCTATGCACAGACCCGGGGCTGACCCTCACCTAGAAGGAAACCAAGGCCCAGAGGGAAGCTGAAGTCACCCATCCAGTTAAAGGACTGAGTCAGGGTTCAGATCCACCACTGACCAAGCCACATACTGTCCCCGGGATCCAGCACTGCCCTACGTAAGAGGCTTCTGCATCTGCATGCCTCGCTTTCCTAGCTCCTTCCCAAACGTGAGGGATGCTCACACGTGAGCTCCTGGCAGACAGCTCCCTCAGCCTTTAACAGCCGATTCCAGACACAAATCTACAGTTACCATTTACTAAACGACCATCAAGGGCCAGCTCTACGTTAAGGACTCAGTTGCCTCAGCTTACCCGACCTACAAAACCACCTTGGCTGCAGGCTGGTATAAAATTCCCATTTCAGGTGCAGAAACTTAAAGGCTCAGAGAGGTTCAGTCACCGGCCCAAAGTCACACAGCCAGAATGCAGCAAGCACTGCCCCCCTTCTAAAGCTGAGCGCCAGACCCCAGGCTTCTTGGGGTCTTTCCAAGGAGCTTCCAAGACCCCCTAGGCCTCTAGCTTCAATAGACAAAGCTCCAAGGTTCCCAAGGAGATCCCCAGGAAGGGACACGAGTGGCAATTTAAAGAGGAATGGGCTACACAGCCTCGTCCACGCCAGCCCAGAGCACGTCAAGGAAGGAGCAGGAGGTAGAAATGGCAGGATCCTGGGCATCCGCCAAGCTGTCTGGACAGACACTGCTCGAACTGGGCCGACACGGGCCAAACCCGGCATCCAGACAGACAGACAGCAACGCTGGGTGCTGGGCAGAGCCATGGCCGGCATGCCCAGCTTGAGTGGGTATCGACTGTGTCAGCGCCTTTACTTCCTCACTCCACGTGAGCAAGGCATCCAAGTGAAATTGAAAAAGGAGAAAAGGTAATACCTGAGGGGCACTGAGGAGAGTCGTCGGAGCTCTGACCAAAGATAAGCCAGCCCCTCACCTAAGCTCTCCAATGGTCAAGGGGACGTCAGGGCTTAGCATCCACACAGACAGCTGTTCAAATCCCACCCCCGACCAGCTATGAAAACCGGCTATGAAACCCGGGAAGATCACTGCTCTCTGAGCCTCGGTTTCTGCACATGGACTGAACCCCCAGGGGAGCGAAGCTCACTCCTCACCAGCAGGGCAGCCTCCGTGAGGTCTGGGGGCTCGGGGTGGACCTTCCGCCCAGAGCAGCGACGAACCAAGCACCAAACCTCCATGGGTTCAGGCCACAGCGTGGCTGCACCCCAGTCGAGGTGGGGGCCAAGGGCTTGGGAAGCAAGTCTCCCAGAAGCAAAACTCCTATCCACAGGACCCCGAAGCCCCTGCCCAGACACGTCCCCAGGGAGGCAGGACCAGGCCTAGCTTGGCTGGCATGGCCAGAACTCCTTTTCACGGATCCCATAGCATACGTTAGGACCTTAAGAATAAAATCTTAAAGCTTTACTGTCTGCCGAACGAGGTTGGAATCCAAGCGGCCCCACCTGGCCTACCAGCTCTACAACGTGGGGCTGACTCAGTGTCTTTTCTCTAGGCCTTCGTTTCCCCGCCTGTAACAGACGGGGTTGTAAAAAGAAAATTCCACCCAGAGAGAAACAACGGTCCCCCAACACTGAGATGCCCAGGAGCCTAAGAGCAGGAACCAGCAGCCAGGGACTCAAGCACCCCACACGTGCCAATGTGCACCTCTTCTCCGAAGAGTCTCCCAGTCCCCCGGGGAGAACAGAAGAGCACCCCACACAACCTGCACCCCCTTGCACGGCGGGAAAGAGCCTGCGTGGCCTCGGGCTGTCCCTGGGCTCCCAGCTGTGTGGCTCCCAGAACCCAGGAGTGCCCAGCAAGATGCAGACAATAGGGCATGTTGTAGGACTGCACGAAGGGACAAGAGGGCACTTTTTAAAACGGAGCGCGTGAGGCCCACCCCCACATCCCGGGGCGGGGAGGAGGAGGCCCAGGAACCTGCACCAGGACGAGCGCCCCAGGCCGGGGACCGGATGTTTCTTCACCTCCACACCCCAGCCCGCAACTGCTGGATAGAAGCAGGGTGAGGCAGAAATGAAAGCGAAACTCCCACAGGGGAGTCCTCTCTGCACCCACCTACCACTCCCGCCTCCCCCGCCCTCCCGGGAAGCGGTGAGCTGCAAGGCCGGGGCCACGCCCTGTCCAGATGCTGCAGGCCCCCAGCCAGGCAAGGGAGAGGGCGAGGAGACAGCGAGGTCACCAACCAGTCTGACCTGGACTGGGGTCTCCCACCAGCGCCGTGTCACAAGCCCCAGGCCCCAGCTTGGTGGGGAAGGAGGGCGTGGGAGTTGCCCCTGGGGGAAATCCTACCATTTACGAAGTACCCGCCATGCTCACTGGCCCGAGAGGTGGGTGTCCTTCCCCCGCTTTACAGACAGAGGAGCGGAGGCTCGGGGAGGCGAAATGGCCAGCCCAGTCAGTCATCCATCCACAGCTAGTTAGGCAAGTCCTGTGCTCTGAGTTCACTGCCATGTCACCACTCACCACCCCTGAGCCCAACGACTGCACACAGAGGAGGCTCAGAAAGGAATGCCTTGATTTCCTTCTGAAACTGGGCATCAAGACAACAGTGCCGGGAGGTTACGTGCCAGACGGAGGCAATCTGGCAAGGTGGAAACAGCACGGTTTCGGGTATCAACCAGCCCTGACTGTCAATCCCAGCTCTGCCGCTCACAGGTGACCAGGTAAGTTATCTCGCCCCTCCCTGAGCCTCAGTGTTCTCATCCAGCACACAGAGACGGACCACCTGGCTTGGAGGGTAAATTTCCCATCTGCAGTAGGGCCTGGCTCTCGCTGTGCTCTGAGATCTGGTGTGAGCCACCGATTTAGGAGGGAGCAGAAGGGACCCGCAGCCCAGCCCCACTTCTGAAGCAGGGGGGCTGCCTGGACGAGCCCGAGTCCTGCTCCCATGGCTCGGGCTCCAGAACCCAGGCACACGGGCGGCTGATGAAAGCCGATGGGTTTGCAGACACACGGCACAGAAAAGCACCACGAAAGCACAGAGAGCTGAGCGCCCGCCCTGCTCCCGCCCCGCCTGACAATCAGCGTCACATGTCACACCCGCCAGGCCAGGCCAGACTCAGGACCCACCTTGAAATACATTCCAAGACAAATCAGCAGCCAGAGGCAATAAATTTTTTTAAAGGACAGAGAGGATTGCCGGAAAGGTGGTAGCAAGGAGCAGGCCAAGGTGGGCGGGCCGCCTAGGGCTCCTGCCTGCCTCCCTGCCCGTGGAGAGGCTGAGGGGGCAGCCCACGGGGGGGGGTGCTCCAGGTAAGAGTTGGCAAGGGGCTCTGGGGATAGACCAGCCTGAGGACATGTGTATCCCAAATGCCCTCCTGGGGAGCCCCTGTCCCCTAGAGGCCCTGCAGCAAGAAGACCACTTTACCTGTTTAACGCGGTGTTAAACACCCCTGACAGTTTTGGGGTGAGGCCTAGTAACAAGCTTTGGTTTCCCAGAGGAACCAGAGGGCGCTTGTTAAAAGGTGGCTCCCAGACGCCTGCCTTTGGAAATTTCGGGGGGGGGGCGTCTCTGAGACGTGTTTTCACTGGTGCCCCAGGTGCTTCTTTTGCTGAGCAAGTCTGACAAACATGACAAACACCCGCCTGGACGCAGGTAAGTGACTAGGAAAGAGAACCAGCATCTGAGGTGGCTTCCATCAGGGCCCTGACACCTGAGGCCAAACCTGGGCTCTGGGAAAGGTCATGGCCCTGGGGCCCTCAAGGGACAAATGGATCCCTGTACATTCCACCGCACCCCACCCCCGCCCCAAGCCCTGGAGGCTCAGGACTGCTCACACCCCACATGAAAGGCCTGGACTGGGCCAGACCAGAGCGGAGCATTTGGCCTCCTGCTCTGGGGCCCAGAGCAGAGTACAGCTGCAGCCCAAGGTGGAGGAACATCACGAGAACGTCACCAGGAAGTCACCTGGCCCCCTACCTGGCCCCCCACCACAGGGTCAGATCAGGGACAAGGCTACCAAAGGACATCCTGCTGCCTCTTTTGACCACCTGTCTGCCGTGGAACTCGGCCTATCCTTCCCTAGCGGGCTGCCCCGGTCCAGAGGGAACCCAGGGCCATATCAGAGGCGGGCCAGGGGGTATGGCCTTTAGGAAGCAGACACGACTCGCCCTGTCACTCTTGAGCTCCTACAGGAAAGGGTTCTGGGCCCCCCTCATTAAATGTCACCCCATCATCAGAGAGGTCTTCTCCGACCATCGAGAGCTAAAATGGCCGCAGCCACCCCTGCCCTGGCTCACCTCCAACTGCAGACTTCCTGGCTCTAATTACTCCTTGCTGCATTTTAAATGCATCCATCTGCATGCAGGTTTACCTTTACCTCCTCACCATGCATCTGGGTGCAAAGGGCAGGGACCAGCACCAAGCAGGGCTGGCCAGGGTGGTGGGTGCTCAGGATTTACTGAGTGGACAGAAGAAAGTAGAAAAAAAACTGCTGATCCTCCCT